>JAPZDZ010000008.1:12268896-12286677 GCA_029783805.1 Acanthurus tennentii | reverse complement strand
TTGCTTCGAGAATCTGCCGAATCCGCAGATCCGGGTGTACAGCCACGCATACGTGCAGTCTTGCACACACACACACATACACACACACACACACACACACACACACACACACACACACACACATGCGCACACAAGCAGCAAAGCCTGAACAGAAGCCGGCATTATAAAGGCTATCAGATCCCCACTGAAACCATGTGTCCTACTCATGGATGAAAACAAAGATGCTATTTTTGGCCCCACCTCCTTGTTCCCATGAACCCCCCCTGTATTTCAGAACGAAACCGACGACAACAATGAGGGCTTTCTGGGGACATGTGACAACTTAAATTAATCACATTTTCTCTTTCGGTCTCTCTTTCTGGCTCTGGCCTCATTACTTTTCACTCAAACAGATTAAATTCATTAAAATTTAACCTTTCACTGTTCAGCCCACTCTCTTTTCTCCACAGCTACATTTCCTTGCAAGCGGTGTCAGACATTCTCCTTCAAACAATTCTTTGATACATGGTGGTAAACTTAATTGTTGCCTTCTCCTCTCTTTCTCCCATCACTTGCTGCTTTCAGAGGTTGTTGTCAGAGGTGGAAGTTTTGGTGTCATTGGAGGACAAGGCAGTCAGCAGGTACTGGGTGTCTGTATCTCCTCTCTGTCCTGACGGATCCACTGCTAAGGACCGGAGCTGCTCGGGGGTGCAGCCCAACCAGACGGTAAACACACACAAGCATTCAGTTTTAAGTCACATGATCGATACAGTGCAAAAACAGCTAAAAGGTACTCGTATTTTTATAAATAGAACCTTAATTCAAGCCCCCAGAGATGTCACAGGATATTTATTGGTTGTATTGGATTACTTAGATACACACAAACACGCTCACACAAACACACACAAACACCAACACACATCAGTGAGAGCTAAAGATTTGGTAAATAATCTGAGTTGAGAGGATTACAGGCTGTGTTTAACAGGAAAACATTTCCATGTGATTCCATGACCTTTTTGTCCTAAAATCCCTACCTTACCTAAAATGAAAGCCTTTATTCAAACAAATAGGACATTTATATTTAGAAATGGGTCACTGGACGTCAACTGTTCTCATACCTGTTTCATTTATCCACAACAACTAAAGCCTTACATAGTCTGCATCACTGCAGAGAGCTCATTATGGTACTTCTGGACTTTAAACAGTAGCTTTTCTGCTACAGTAGTAATGATTATACAAAAGGCTTCTGTCAAACAATGCTGAACTGTAACAACCAAAGAGCCAAAGCCTTTCTGTACTTACAACATTTGGACTTTTTTTTTGCAGTTCACTCCCTGCACTGCTGTTGATACTCCTCTCCTTAACCTTTTGAGACTCTTACCTTTTTTCTTAATACCAAGATGCTTAATCACTGTTCTATAGTTACTCCATTGTACAAAAAGACTGCGGTTCAGCCCTTTAATCCATGGGTGGATTAAAGTGAATTATGGAAAGTACCCACACTTACCAGAATGGTGATAAAAATCAAGAGAAAGGCCCTCCTTTATTCTTTAATGGATCCCCATTAGCTCCCACAGAATGGTTGCCAGTCATCCTTGGGTCCTTATGAACATAACAACCACAAAAAGTACAAATTAAAATCACTCAGGCGGGCACAAGAACCTCCTATAGATTCAAAGCTTTGGCATGTGCAGTATTTCAACCACATCAACAGAATAATTGTTCATGTAAAGTCTCACTCAGAACCCAGTTCCTGGTTACTAATCCATCCACTTAGGTCTTATCAGAGATGATATGATTATGCAAGGAGAGGTTACTCACTTTACTGTTACTCCTTTTAGATGGGAATCTGATTCATGCAGAAGAATATTTTCTTTATAGTTACTTAACTGGCTTGAAATGATTATGATCTCTAAAGCAACAGCAGACCCTTAAGAGTAAATGGCAGCAAGAAGTCCATCATTCATTTTGTTGGTATGTTTTTTTAACTTTCTTGCCTTACATAAATATTTAATATCATTATGTATTTTACCAACAACAGGTTTAATTTAACAGTTTAGCTTCTTACAAAACTAAGAGTCCACAGAAACGTTAACAGCTCTGAGAGGCTAAACTAATGCACAACAGCGCTTTGAGCTAAATGCTAACTATAGCATGCTATTACTCTCACAATGACAATACGGACTCATTTAGCAAGTATAGTCTTGAGCGTGTTAACCATCTCACTTTAGTGTGTTAGCATGCTAACATTTGCCAATTAGCTCAAAGTACAGGCTAACACTGTACTACTAGTTTTGCATGTATTTGTCACAAACCAAAGTATTTGACAAACTGAAAGTTATATCTAATGATAGTACTAGTTGGAAAATGTCAGGGAATCACCAAAAGGCACTGTGGCTCAATCCAACTAATAGTTTTTTAGGACCATTCAGTCAAGATCATAGCAGTGGACTTACTGACAGACCTACATGACCATTCATAAAGCCACTCTGCTAGCATGACATGGCTTAAAATGAAAAAACATCATTTGATGTAGCCCCTTTGTCTTCCCATCTAGGCCTACTTCAATATCACCATCGGCATGCACTCTTGTCCTGACAGTGGTGAAGATGAGGATGTGACAGTGTTGGTTCGCCCTGTGGGCTACAACGAATCCACCGTCGTTAAGATCCACTCTAAATGCCACTGCAGATGTGGACCAACCAAGCGCTGCAATGATGACAGCCAATCACAGTGCAGTGGAATAAGAAACGGCCCCAATCAGGAGATGCCGGATCATGGACTAATTAAAGACTCAAACAGAGATTCAAACTGGAATTGCCGAGCAGATGGGTCCGATGTGGACTGCAGCGGTCGGGGAGTGTGTGAGTGTGGGAGGTGTGTGTGTGAGCAGAGCAAGCTTGGGGCTGTATATGGAAAATACTGCGAAATAGATGACTTCTCCTGCCCGTATGAAGGGGGGCTGGTGTGTGGAGGTGAGGGGGCACGTTTCAAAGATAATCGCAAGAAATCAAAATAGAATTCTATGAGTTTACGTTAGTAGTTTACTTGTGTAACACTCTTTTCTTGTGTGTCTGTCTTTCTCAGGGAGAGGTATGTGTGTGTCAGGTGAGTGTGTGTGCGAGGACGGCTGGACAGGTGATAGCTGCAGTTGCCCCGTCTCCACAGCAACCTGCCAATCAGCCAGTGGCTTGATATGCAGCGGACTGGGCAGATGTGTGTGTGGCAAGTGTGTGTGTGACGATCCTCGATACTCTGGAGACTTCTGTGAGAGATGTCCTGCTTGCCAAAGCACCTGCCAATCATACTGGTACTTGTCAGTTTCTGTTCGTGACCACAAAGCATGATGGGAACTCTTACAGAACTGTGTTTAGTGGGAACTGACATTGATGTATACTCTCTGTCTTTCTGTCTGCCTCTCTCTCTCTGTCTGTCTCTCAGGAAGTGTGTGGACTGCCACCTGTCTTACGGTCTCACACAAAAAGAGGCAGGCCACTGCAACAGCACTTGTGCTCCATTAGTGGGCTACATGGATGATGTGTCAGGTACAGTCAATAGAATCTGTTCTGAGCACAGTTTTACACTTGGGTGTTTGCAGTTTTGTGGAAGTGAGCAAAGTGGATGTTACAAAGGGGCCATGTCTGGTTTTTATTGTTTTATGTCTTGACTCGATCCGAGCTTCTTCCTGGTTAAAAAGATTCAAGTTCTCATTAACATTTCAGTTGAACTTAACACCAAGTCGTAAAGCAGGATTTCACTCTCTTGTCAAAAGCATTGTTCAAAACCAAACCCAACAATGATTTCGTGGTGCACTTACACACCCATGTGTACACTCTTTTGTCACTGCAGCAGGGTGCAACATTAAACCACTGCAGATCAGCAAAAAACAGGTTTTCAGCCTGCGATGAGTTTCTCTTCAAGTCTGTAGTGTCTAATTATGTCAGGATGCTTGCAGGCAGTTAACAAATTACAGTTTACAATTTCAGAGGTGGCAAGAGTGTACACATACTTTTTTAAAGAAGAAGTGTAAACCCTTGCTTTAAAAAGGTGGTTGAAATATTGGGGATAAAAGTAAAAAGTTGACAGAAAAACAAATGGTACGAATGTAATCTAATTCCAATCTTGACTCTCCTTTTGACTCTCTATAAACTCCTTGAAAACAAAACTTGCACTTTGTCAGTTAAATACCTTTGTTGCTAACTTTATCTGTTGTTTGGTGCTGAGCAGGCGGGGTTTGTCAGAGTTATTTTGCTGAAAACAGCTGCCTGTTGCAGCTGGAAATGGGATGATAAGAAAAGCAGAGCAATGAGATAAAAGAGACAAAAGAGCTGTGGAACTGAGAGCAGCTGCAGAGTGGGATGATAATTTTTGGGGATTTATCACTGTCAGTGACACCTCTCACACTCTCACATTACACAGTGTAATTTGATCCATTGGTCCAGTAGTATAAAATATTGATTAATGCAGCTTTCAGGTAAGAACTAAAAGCAGCAAAACACAGCAGCTCTCTTGTAATGCTGCTCTCATTGATTATTTTGTTTTTAGAAATCCTGGAGGATTTTCTCTGAGTTGTGGAGCTTAACATGTCTGGACTGAATAAAATCTCACTTTATCTCTCTCTTTCTCTCTCTCTCTCTCTCTCTCTCTCTCTCTTTCTCTCTCTCTCTTTCTCTTATGCCCTTGTCAGGTCAAGCAGGGGAGATGTGGATTCAGTGTATGTACATCAGTAATGACAGCTGTCGCTACCGGTTTCAAACGAGCTCACAGTCTGGTCGGACCCAGCTTCACATTAGCAAAAGACCAGGTACACACATTCACACATACACACACACACACAAACTGTACACACATGCCTTCATTCGAGGTCACTTCCGTTGCTACCAGTGCACTACTGCACCCTGGTGTATTTGAGTCAGCAAGCCTGCTGTCAGTTTTACAGCTGTATTTCACATTTGCTCTCTGTTTCTCAGCTCACTTTTCTTGATTTTCACAACCGTACTCATGCATACACACACACCAAACACACACACACACACACAAACACACACATGTACATATTTTAAAACCCATTAGTTCACACAAGACCCTAAGAAACACACACACACACACACATTGCTGCATGTCCAAGTGTTACAGTTCATCCCCGCCTTCCCGATTTTTGGAACAGCGCTCCTCATTGTGCACCCCTCCTCCAATCGCCCCCCTAACTCCTCAACCCTTCCTCCACCCAACGGGACACTCTCTTCCTGCTCACGCCCACTCCTCCCGGGTGCAGCAGGAGCCAGGTCTCTATGGTAACCCTGTTACAAAATGTCAGAGCACTCTTTGGGCTCTTTGTGTCGAGCGACGTGCCCGTCATCCGCACATGCTCCCCAGCAGACACACAGCCAGCTGAATATTTACGGCAGCACCACTGACACAGCTGCTACGGACCGAGCTGTGCTTTGTTTGTGTCAAAAGTAATTAAGTACATTTACTCGATTACTTATTAATTTTAAGGTATTTGTTTTTTACTATCACTACATTTATTAGCCATTTACTGTATATAAAGTAGTTAAAATAAGGCTACTTCACGGGCTAAACCATCGTTGCAAAATTCTACTTACTTACTGATGTATCAGTTAAACAACCTTGATAATTTATCACTCAAAGGGGGGCATTTTTCTGCAGAAAGATTAGCAACATCTACTTTTACTTGAAGCAAGGAAGCAAGTAAAGTTTTATTTTGTGTCAGTTTTGGTGGCCCCTGTGGACAGAAGTGGTGGTGTTTTGTATTTTAATGATTTTGAACAGGCTACTGTGTTTATTTGTCTTTAAAGCAATTGAAAGAGAGATGTGACATATTTTTTGAATATTTTTTTCTTTTTTAAACACAGTAGCAGCAGTGTGCTGGTTGCATTGCACTAAGGTTATGCTTCAGTTTGTGGCTAATAGCTGTTCATACACCTTGGTGTGGAAGAGGGCCTTCAATTTTCTCCATTAGCTAAACAACAGGCCAAGGATGACATGCACTTTCACTCATTCAATTCACCGTTACTTTTAGCTTTATTGCATCTTTTTCTCTTTGTTGATCCTGCCCCATTATCAGCAATAACCACAATATAAAACTGTCCTAATAAAAGTCTCCTCTTGCTTACTTTTTAAATAGATAGTGGACTAGTCACTGCCAGTGTTTGCCTGGGAAAATACAAACTTAGGCTCCTCTGATCTTTCTGCCATAAATTGTCTGTTTTTGTGGGGCATCAGACCCAAGCATTAACAGTAATATAGAAATAGCCAGTCTTCTTGCTGATGGTCTTGTTTCCTTATGTAAGTCATTAAGAGGTATTAGAATAAGACTGTTTCACAACCAGGTCAAATTTCTTCATAGTAGCTTTGGTAGCATTGCTATTTTTGAGGGGACCCACTTAAGTTTGAGGACATTTTTAGGAAAAATTGAGGATGAATCTCTGCACCTGGGACTATATGCCTTTTTAATTACATATTCAAGTGTTTACTTGTAATGGTTGTAATGGCGTAATGGTTTCTCTATACTGCATTGCTCTCCGAACTATTTGCCAGTCTCAGTGAAAGGTACCCTGCCCCAGTTCTCTCCACAGTGAAACCTTATGCTTGTGTCCACAGAGTGTGCCAGCAGCAGCAGACTGATAGGAACATTCCTGAGTGTGTGTGCTCTGACGGTGTTGTGCGGGCTGGTGGTGGTGGCCGTGTCCCGGCTGCTGCTACAGAAGAGAGGCAGATCACCAGAGGGCGCCGTAGATGGAGGGGCCTACCACTGCACTGGAAAGGTAAGCTCTTAAATGCCAAATGCACTTGAGGCCATCATTTGCACTGCAGGGTTTTAACTGGGAGGTGGGGCTGATATGTGCCTTACAAGCAGTAAAGACCCTTTAATTCTTCAGGATACTTTAGTTAATGTGTACTGTCCACTGAAACCAGAACAGTGGAATTTGAATCTCCTGTTCGAGGTACAGCTGTATTTTTCATTTCCTCTCAACTCCCAGCTCAGCATCTACAGTGTCCAAATTTGTGACCTTACAATGATGTACAGCACCTTTGAGAAGAAGGAAACGATGGAAATTACAACAGGGGGGATTTTCTGAAAATATTTGTGCCTGAACTGGTTTGGATTCCCTTCATGTGCTTGGAAACCCCTCACTTATCGTTCATCATTCGCCATAGATCATCGTAAACGCTGCAGATAATAGACTGTGTAAAACCTGATGCAACTGTTTGGCACCAGTATTCATTCTAAAGGCACAAGCCCCTGTTGATGTTTGCGTGTATAACGTCTCTCTTATGTAAATCTATTATTGTTGTTTTGCAAGTGCTGTTAAGCTGAATCTGCCTTTTGAAATCCACCTAACAGGAGCAGCTGATGTTAAAAAATCCACTTAAAGTCAAAGTCAGTTCACTAGTCACAGAGAGAACAATGCAGCATGTGAAAACAATTGAGTAATGTCTCTGGAGGGGCTTCATCATGACTGAAAAAAATCCCCAAGTGGCAACACTTGACTAATCTTGACTTGAACAACACATTTCTAACACAAGATTTAAGGGAAATGGTGTTTATTTTGTCAGTGCACAGTATTTTTAACCCTCTTACAGCCAAATGTGTAATTATACAACCATCTCTACCATCAACTCCATAAATCATGAACGTGGCTTTACCAAAACATGCTTTTGAGTTGCATTGTGGGAAGTGTAGGCTCCGGTCTTCTTGAGGCTTGAAACAAATAAGAGACTAGAGGTCAGAGTATCCAAGTTTCTGCTCACACTTTGCACTTTTCTTTCATCGTGCAGGATCTGTCTTACATTCCCACAACCAACGAGAAGACAGTTACCTACAGGAGGGACCATTCACTTGACCGCCCCGTAGAGATGCACATCCAGGTTCCCAAAATGCCCCTTGGTGACCCCTGGAAGTACTAAGCAGGGGTCAGAGGCCAAGGTCAGAAGGAAGTTACTAGAGACATACAGTAGCAGAGCTGACTAAAGGCTTCTTTTCTGCGTCTTAACCTTCATGAAACTTCAACCAGCTGTATGTGGAGACTCTGATAATGGTACTCTCAACCATGAAACCTCCATGGGATCGCCTTTGTAAAACATAGACTGTGTGACTAATGCGGCCAGTATCCTTGAAATTGAGATGAAACAAATAGCACAAGTACCCCACCTCATCTTCCTCTGTAGCAGCAGGAAGGCTGCTTCTCTCACAGGGTAAAGGGTGACCATTTCTTGCTTTTTAGCCATGCAGCAGTTACTGCTCTAACTTATGGGAGTATATGTTTGTGTGTGTGTATGTAAGAGAGAGTGGTGAAGGTGGATGCTTGTATGCTCTATCTAGGCTTTCTATTTATGATTTCATAGTAAAAACACTACATGTTTTAATTTTCTGTTCCTGTGTTACATTCCAACTGTGCTATCTCCCTGTCTTAGTCTGCCCCCCTGTGGTCAGCTTGAGATTCATTTTCTCCATTATTGACCTCAGCGGTGTTTCTTTGGGATGTAATTCATGAAGCACTCCAGTGGAATCTGGATCTTTTTTAAATTATTTAATTAGATTTTCAGTCATTTGTGACATGTCTTCTAGTGTTTTTCAACATTTCTTTGTTGCAATTTGTTTTTGTTAACCAATCAACTGCATTGCAAATCAGTGTTTTTTATGGCATTTTTCTATCATGATAAGTGAGAATCTAGTTTCATATGATTGTCAGTTGTTGATAGTCTGGTTAGACTTGCACTAGAACAATTGTTTTGCATTATACTACTGAAAACAGACAGGGGCGGAAGAGCTGTACTGGTGGGTTTTAATGATTGGTTTGCTATATGTTGGGCATTAGAGGCATTAAGAGCTTTTAAAGCTAATGTAACAAATCCACAACACTGGAATAACTATGAACTGAAAATATATATGAAAAAATGCAACATAATGAAAACTAACTGCCATTTGTTGCATTGGATGCATTTACACAAGGCCTCTTTAACAGAGCCAGAACTGTCTGCACACATCTGCTGATCATCTCAGAGCCATTACTATGGAGTCTGGCAAGTTTAGGCTCCAAGACTAACCCCTGCACAAAGGTACAAATCTACTCTGAAGGTACTGAGATGCCCACATGTAGTGCTAACTGCATGGCATCTTGTGAGACCTTTGCTCGCCCAATCCTGTTCCTTTTTTTTGAATTGTATTTAACATAATATTGTTTACAGCAATACCTGCTCTATTTTACTGCAAGTCAGGAACACTAATTATTATTTATTGTGATTTTTATTTTGTTCTCTTTTTATTTATGCGCTATTTTATGAGAAGGCTACTTGAGTTACAGGTAGTAGGTACTGTTTTAGGTTATGAGGGGCGGTCTCTGTCTCTAATCATGAGAATAATTCAGCAATAAGGTAATAATCATCTCATCTAACCGAGCGCTAAGTTCGGGGTAACAACAGCACTTTTCTGTGTAGTCTTGCTGTCAATTAATGTGACTAGTTGTGTAGCATGAATATTTTCATCACAATAAAATGTGCAAGGATTTTTTTAATCATTTCTTGTGTTCATTAGCTTTTCTGTATCAGCGGGTCAACAGTTGTATCTGTATTATAGTGTACTATATTCTTAATGAAAATGTGAAAATGTGTTCAAGGTCTACTGTCAGTTTAAAAATTGAAAACAAAAGCAGTTACAAAGGCAGGCTTAGCAAAGCAAACTGATTATAGCCTGTGTTTTTAAAATGCATATAAACTCAGTCTGGTAAAGATTTTTTTAATTTTGTGATACAACAAAAGTACAAAAGATGAAGGTGAGACCAAGCCATGTGGTCCCAGAAAAGGGAAACTTTTTAAACCGAACACTGGGTGGAGCTGCACACAAAGATGTGTGCAACTGTTTATCACAAAAGATATTTGGATTAGGCAGTTACAGAAAATGTGCAAAAGAAAAGAACTGTGACAAATGATCTAAAAATCATTCATTGTCAACATCACAGGGTAAAACTGAAGTTATTTTAGTACTCTGATTCGGTAAATTAAATTTTACAGCCCTGCTGCGAGCCTCAGTGACTTCTCCTCTCGACTGAAATATCAGACCTTCTTTAAATTGCAGTTTATTTTGTTTATTGGCGCATGCTTGTATTGTCTGTTTTGATGCACACCTAAACTTACACCATCTTTTATCATATGTAAACAGTTTATTTTAAAAATGCTTCCAATTAAATACATTTAGGGTATCGGTCGAGATTTTTTTTTTATTAATTCCGTTCACTGATTCGTATAAGAGACAAGTTTTTCAAAGCCAGCTGTTTAATATTTGTAATTGTGAGGGGAAAAAAAATCTCAAATCATAATTATACAAAAACTGGAAAAGCTGAGACCAACGTCTACAAGAAACAAAATATTATACGTTTTCCGTTTTATCGGCGTGTTTCTTACCATAACTATCAACCCAACATATTTTAAAGTAGCCTCAAATTATATGCTCACATAGACTCACCTTAAATTAAAATTTGGAGTCTTGATATCAAGAAATAACCAACAGAGTGATTTTACAGGCATCTTGTCTAACTCTATAGCAAAGTAAAGGTTTGTGGAATAAATTAGGCAAATATAATATGTCTTCAAATAACACAAGTCTGATCAACTGTAGAGTAAAAATTTATTTTTAAACAAATAACATATGAGGTAAGGACACAGTGTTCATCCACAGCTGAAGTTCATCATTAAAGTGCCATTTCAGTTTTTAGTGTCCAAGAAAAAACACCTAGGTGAAGTGTAATCAAATGCCCACGTGTTGCTTTGTTAGCTTTGTAATTTATTCCGCGCTCTGGCCCTCGGTGGTTTGGACAGTTTCACGCACGTGTAGCCCGGGAGACTGTCTCGGGCTACCAGAGAGGCTGTTGTCCGTGTCGCTGCTCCCTTTACCGAGTCCCGCTTCTCCGCCTTCCTCTGAGCCATCCGCGCTGTGCGTCCTCGCGTGCTTGCTGAGGTGGTCGGAGCGCATGAACCGTTTGTGGCAAATGGAGCACTCGAAGCGTTTCTCCCCGGTGTGCGTGCGTAAATGTCGCTGGAGCTCGTCAGAGCGCGTGAAGCGTTTCCCGCAGAAAAGCCAGTTGCAGACGAATGGCCTCTCCCCGGTGTGCCAGCGCAGATGAGCCTTCAGGTGCGAGGTCTTGCCGTAAACTTTACCACAACCCGGGATGTGACAGCTGTGCAAGCCTCTCCGCCGCGGACTCGTGCCCCCCTGGCCAAGGCTCTCCGCCTCCTGGCAGTTGGGACAGTCGCACGTGGCTCTGCCGGAGTAGCGCCGTGATGAGGAGCGGGAAGATGCTGGCAGAGAGACTACAGGTTTTCCTTGCAATGCAGGTGCGCTTGTTGACGTGGGCTCTGCGTAGGGAGCTGGGACAGGTGGCCTGAAGCCGTCAAACAGGTGCTGTGTGGCGGGGAGCAGGTGCTGAGAGACACCGCTTCCAAATGCGGAGCTGTACTCCGTGCTATAGCTGCTTAGAGGAGACGGTAACCCGACCTGGCTCTGTGTATCCACCCAGCTGCTTCCCATGTCCCACCAAGCAGCGGACCCGTTACTAACTTCTCCCATGGGCTTTAACCAAGACTCATAGGGATGCGTGTGCATCCTCGGATAAATCCCAGCTATGCCTTCCACCGAGGAGGGGAATTTGCTCAGAAACACAGACCGCTGTGCGTGCGCAGGATCGGGGAAACTGTTGTCTGATGGCACGGCGGTCTGGTACATCGAATAATCATTCCCGAAAGCAGAGTTAGCAGTCGTCACTGAGAAAGCGCTGGACGTCTCTGTCAATCCAGTTCCGTTATTCCTGTAGTTTCCAGACGACACTCCGAGCGTGGTGAGGCAGGCACCTAGGCTGCTGCTGCCCGGGGCCCCTGCCCTCCACGGATGGAAGCCCTTGGCGAGACCCGGGGCTCCGTCTGAGAGAGCAGGGGAGCACGACGGGCTCGGCTCACCGATTCTGCTGCAGGTGGCGGCCAGCATGGCCAGCGGTGTGCTGCCTAGACGGGGCTCCTCCTGTGGGGAACGCACAGACATTTAGGTCAATTTCTCCAGATCAATGGTTAAACATGGTGTGCGTAAAGACGCGCAAGATTTGACAAAACCTGTAAATCTGTTAGTTGTACAATCTACGTAAAACTTCCTCACAGATTATATTTAACCATGTCGATTAATTATATGACATGATTAAATTTTTCCAAACAGTGCGCCTCTGACTTGAATCAACCAGACAGGTGTTTTGTGGGATAACAGCGCTGATGCACCTGGTAAAGGTTATTTGTTTTTGTTTTTTTTTTTGTTTGTTTTTTTTTGTTTGTTTTTTTACTTATAATAAATGACAAAAACATGAATGTCTACTTACTGTTGTTAAGAGGACAATACATTTTTTACATAATTTATATATATATACATATATATAAAATAGGCCGACAACGTTTATACATGAGTCCGTTATTTTAAAGTACGACGTTAGCAATGTTCCCTGAATGCCACAGACACACAAAGACCCGTACGGATATTAAAACCATATCTTAATTAGTTTCTAGCCATTAAGGAAAAAATGCTTCAGCAAAGGTAGGCTATAGAAATGTAAACTTACCCCTAAAAGTGTAGCAGCCATGTTCTGTGCTCTGATACCTTCGGCTGACAGTGTGTGTCTGTGTGTGTGTTTGCTCCTGGTGGCTGGATGTTTGGTGTTTCCTCTCTGACTGCTTAAGTAGGTGTAGCTCCTTCGTGGCTTTGAAGTGCCGCTAAGAGCCCGAGGACCAATCAGAGCGCAGCTTCAGACTGTCTCCAAACATTTGTGCTCGAGGTCGTCGTAAATCTTAACAGTGAAGTCTTGCGTGTGGCGCGCTCCAAATTGCAACAAGTGGGAAACAAAATAAAGCACATGACGAAAAAGAGAAAAAAACACAAGGGGAGTTGTCTGATTAAACCTGCAAAAAATAATCTGAAAGGAAGAGTAAGTGATTTTCCAGTATTCTCAGTAGCAATAGTGGCTTCTTAAACAGCTATGTTGCTGAGAATGTGAGTGTTTTCATTTGTTTTATAAAACAGGGAGAACTTTTACTATCAGGCATCAATTATTATTCATTTATACTAGTAGGTTTATCACATTTTATTCAGGTTACAGAGCTCCAACAGCACATGGTTTCTTAATGAACCAGGAAAATTCAGAAAAATGCAGGGACCCTCAGGGGTCCATAAAGATCCAGTCCACTGTGGAGATGAATTTAATTTAAACTTGTGTGAAAAAATGTTCAACTATCCAATAACAGAAAAGATAACATCTAAGAAACAAAAGCAACAGCACTTTTCTGATGGAGGGTCATATTGTGGGCAGGTTAAAACTTAGGTTTTTAATTTTTTTAGGAAAAAGTTTCGGTCCTCCTGGCCTGATGTGTCATGCAAAAAACCTTTGTTTCAGTGACACATCCTGTTGTTGTTTTTACTGACGTAGTGAAGCCATGCCGAGGGAGAGGCTGATGAATGAGAGGCTGGACCGGTCCGTCCCATCCTGTCCCTGGGGCGTTTCCAGTCAGCCCTGGGGGAGGGAAGGGAGGACACCACCACTGCCTTCGCAATTTCATCTCATTCAACTCAAAACAAATGTTGGCTTTTAAAAGAAAACATCTTGTGTTTTTAACCACTTTATTCTAAACCATTTAAGTGCACGTCTGACTCAGACTGTACACTACAATATGAGAGATATGAACAGGTAGCCTAAATAGGTAATCCTACTGTTAAATCATGGCTGGTTAACCAATGTGATGAAGTACACCCTGGAAATAATCCAGAATGATCCTCAGCTCCTTAATATATGAGCAAGCCACAGAGGGAGCATTTCATTTAAATTTCAAATTTAATAAAACAGCAGGATTTAATCCATTTCCTTCATTGGTTTGGCATTAACGGCTTCTCTGCCCTTTCTTCATCTCTCTTGTTCTATGAACAGCCTGAATAAAGTCTGTTGGACCCACATAGACAGAAAAGTTAATCACATTCATCCACTCAGCACCAGATACACCGCACACCAACCCAACATTTACACAAATGATTGATAGTGCACAAGATTAATTTATGTGAAGCTATGCAAAGACAAACAGTTCCCTTTATCAAAGAGATTTTTTTTTTTTATTTTAGCAGATAAATTTCAAAATGTATAAAGGGGAGTAAAGTCATAAATATTATTCAATATTAGTCTGCTTTCATTGGCTAGTATAAATGATTTTAAAAATTTATCATTTGGGGACCAATTTTTAAACCTTTTAAAGCAAATAAATGTGTGAATGGACTTTTTTCCTCTGTTTTATCTCTAAACATTCATTGTAAATACAATTATTAAAACTAAGTCATTAGAATTTATTTTGACAAAATCACATTTAAATCTAGTTTATTATAAATCTGTAATTCTGGGTGTTATTGTGGGAGGTCTCACACACTAGTTCACACCTTCCAGTGGATGGTACAAAATCACAGGGTCCCACGCTGCTGGCCTCTGCCTCCCCTCAGGCATGGCCGCATGCACAGGTGGAGTTTACAGTAGGCCATCTTGCCATCTTCACGAGCCACCCAAACAGCTGTCCCTCTTTAGATGCATTCTTTCCCACACTGAAAGTGTGTGTGTGTGTGTGTGTGTGTATGTGTGTGTTTGTATGTGCTTTAAAGGCCCCCAGTGAAACCCTGTCTGAGCCTCAACCTGTTCCTTTAGCGATGATAATGACCACATTATCACGCACCATCGAACGTCAACAAAAAAAGATTGTCGTGTGCTTTCCATTTACTTTGTGGGCACTGAAACAGAAAAAGCAGAGAGAAAGGAGTGAAATAAAGATCTGGCACTTCTCTGGGAGAGGGTTGGGTGAAGTATTTTATTTCTCCTTGGTGTTTTCCTCAACTACTCTTTTGTTGATGGAGTATAGTCCCAGTGATCCAGAGGGCAGGGCAGCCATCTTGGTCATCTGCCCTGCTGAGACAATTAGCAGGAGAATCAGAGAGTCAAAAGACAAGCTGCTAAACACGACACAAAAAATATTTATCACAACCAGGGGGGATGCCTGACAATTTGTGCAAACGAATTTTTAAAAAGCAGGTTAAAGTTTCGGCAAAGTCAGGGGTGCATTCGTGACAGTGATTTTATTGGATGGTGTGAAGATTCATACTTGTGGTGTCTAATGCTAATCTTTGTTTTAGGATCTTTATAAAAGCACAACTTGTTATAAAAGTTCAATAGTTCAAGTTAAAGTTCCTCTGATAGATTAAATGCCTTCAACACATTTGTGCTCATTAAAAGTACTTATTTAGAAGACTTTTCTCCATGAAAAACGCTCTCCATGCCTTAGATTGTTTTAAATGTACCTGTTCACCTTTGCCTTTATGTTTCACCTTTACTTTTTTGCCTTAAATTCCCTGTCTCCACCTCCACTCACCCCTCTGTTGCTTGCCTGCAGCTTTGACTCTGCTCATCAAACTTATAAACCTTAACCGCAGCTTCACGACCTGACTAACTGTTTTGAGTAGCATTTGCTGTTCATTCATTAACATTAGCCTTTCTTTGTCAGCACCTCTAAGCCATAAAAAATGTTCTGTCAGCAGTTGACATTAATCATCATGCAGCCTGGCGGGCTAACGTTAGCTTAAGTTATTTAGCACAATGCAGAATTGTCTGGACAAAGTCAATGAATAAAACATAAGAAAACAAACCTTTTAGCTCACAAACTTGTTGGCTTGTACTCACTGCGTTCCAAGGATAAATCAAAAATATATTTTAGTAATTAAAATTTTCCCATCAGGTGAAACTTTTAAGCAACCTGCAGTATTACCATGTTAATTTTGTTCAGTAAACCTGCGTCTTTATATCTGATAACATCTGTATCTTTATGTTCTATAAATTTACAGATGTAAAATCACGTCAGTTTTATTTATATTTCACCAAATCACAACAAAGTGGTCTCAAGACACTTTTCATGTATAGCAGGTCTAGACCAAACTCTATAATTAAGAGAACCAACAATACCCATGTGCTTGAGCAAGAACCTGGCAACAGTGGCAAGTAAAAACTTCCTTATAGCAGGCAGAAACCTGATCCTGGCTCGTGGGCAAGCAGCCACTGGCATATCAGTTCCAACTGTCAAAATATGGTATGTTGCCTTGTTGTCTAAATGTTTATTTACATTGTATAATTAAGCTGTGGTTTAGTATTCGTTGTATGCTTCTATTGTATGGGATTGGCCCTTGCACAAGAAAATTCCATAACAAACTAGTTTAATAACATAAAGTTCCTCAAACTAAGTTGTGAAATTCTCATGTTTAGAAACTTATAAGCCTAATATAAAACTGTAAATATAAAATATAAATGTCGTGAGTGACATGAGTTTAAACCGTAGCAGAGGAAAAAGTGTTTTGTTGTTTTATTAACCATTCAAGGAGATTCTCGAACTGACTGAGCAGAATTTGTCTTTTGATGTCCTTTAAACTCGAACCACTAAAAGAAGCTGTGAGGGAAGAAGTCATCCAGGTGAGCCATGTGCCAGGATGTGCCTGAAGCAGCTCCTCCTTGGCTTCCTGTAATTACTGCGTGGAGAGGGCACGTCCGCCGTCTGTCAGCGCAGTGCTGATGGACGACCGTGGCAGTAGAGCAGGGAAAACGTGTTCAGGTTGTTGTGATGAAAAACTTTCACATAAGGGACTTCTAATAAGCACTGTAAAACCTCTCTGTCTCATGCTAACATGCACTCTCCATATATTTATGCTATATGAGTCTTGTCCACGCTGTCCTGCAAGTTTTACTGCACATCTCATCATATCATATAATCTTTATTTGCATGCTGCCATTCTCTTAAAGACAAACATTTGAAAGACAGTTGTGGAGGAAGCATAAATCTTTTACTTAAGAAAAAATACTGAGAGTACATAGTAAAAATACGTTGTTGCAAATAATAGTCCTGCAATGATATTGTTACTTAACTCAAACTGTATAACTACAGCCTGGAAAATATACTTAAAGTATTAAAAGTAAGTATTAAAAGTAAAGGTGTAAATGAATGTAGGAAAAATGTCCCTTTTGACTGTCATGTGTCAAATCAGTTGAATATTATTACTGATAGATTCATGTAAAAATTCATATAAAAAGCAAGACTTTACTGTTTAGCTGACTGAGGTGGAGATCATTTTGAACAATTTTGTAAAGGACTTCAACTAATGATTATTTTTATTATGGATTAATCCACTGGTGCTATGAATGAATAATTGATTGGATAAAAAAATGAATCACCTACACAATTAAAAAAAGTTGTCAAATATTTTTTGTAAAATGACTGAATGGTTCAGCTGTACTTGTATTTGCCATTGTGTAGTTAGATCTGTTATTGAGCATCTGAATTTTTAAGCTCTTCATATGTTTATAACAATCACAGTAACTGGTGACTAAAGCTGTCAGGTAAATGAAGTAAAAAGTACAATATTTGCTCTAAAGTATTGTGAAGATGAAATAGAAAGTATCAAAAAAAAGTACCAAAAAAAATTACATTTGTATAGTTTTTGTAAAATGTGCTTGGTTCAATTTTGTCTCATGGATTCTTTGTGGTTTAGGCACAAGAATATATATTTTTTTACTTCCAGGAGAGCTGTTTCACTATTCTGTTTCATTCTGTGAAAGTCCACTACATTTTGCATTTGTGTGTGTGTGTGTGTGTGTGTTTGCATGTTTGTGTGTAATACACATGCAGGGGTCAGCAAAGGCATCTCTCATCAGTATATCTATGCAGCAGACTGAGGGAATCCTC
>JAPZDZ010000008.1:12246250-12259952 GCA_029783805.1 Acanthurus tennentii | reverse complement strand
ATAGATAGATAGATAGATAGATAGATAGATAGATAGATAGATAGATAGATAGATAGATAGATAGATAGATAGATAGCTTGCAGTTTGTTCCAGAGAAGTTATGTGAAACATGTCTATAATTACTTGTCAACAAGTTCTCCAGGTTTACACCCACATGTCCTTGTATCGCTATCTTTGTGGGGACCATACATGGACAAAATCACTTTCCTGGCCCCTTATACTAACCTTCACAATTACAACTGAATGCCTGAACCAAACTCGAAAAAAGATTAAAAAATAAAAAATGACAAAATCAAGTCTTAACCCTCAAAAGGCCATTTCAACTCTTGGGGGTCAGCATTTTGGTACCTATAAAGCTGCTGGACACCACAAGTATAGATTGCTTGCTCTCAGTCTTCAGACCCTAAGCATATAGTAAAAAAAAACACATGCACACATGCAGATGGTATGAACAGAGGCATCTGCCAAAACATTAACTCACAGTAGAAGTCATAAATCTCTCCGTCTTTACAACCTAACCTTTAAGAAACTGAGACATCCTGACGCCTAACCTGTGTGTGACAAATGCACACCTACTCATACGTGTGTAGAAACCTCTGGGATATCACGCAAAAAAAAAAAAAAAAAACATAGCTGCACGCAAGCATGCACTGAGTCACACATGCCAGCAAGCTCTTGCATAGATGCACCATTTCAACCTTGCATTCCTGTGCACACATACACACACACACACTTGTGTTTGGTAATCAATGCACTCACCTCCAAGCTGAATATCAAATCCATCAGACCGGTATGAAATGATGCTCAGTTTTGTCTTGGAGGGGGCACAATTACGTCTGAAATGCAATGTTCGTGTCTGGATAGTTACTTGGAAATCCTTACTCTTTTTACAACTTTGGTTTTGGCTGAAAAGAACGTTATTGACAAAAAAATATTGGCTGGTCATAAAACATATTCAACCTTTGATCAATCTTCATGTCAAGGTTTTAAAACATGCAAAATTACATCAGCTCATCTAAATGATCTTTTTGAAATTTGCTACATGTCAGCTGATACCTAACATCAGGGTGAAATTTAACTTTCACGGTCAAATACAAGCAATTTTGTTCTGCTTTCAGCTGGACTGAGAACATAGTTTTAAAGATGTCAAGGAAAGCTGCCTTTTTGCTAAAATCTAGTCGTATGATTCTACATGTGGGCTCAAAACATCTGAAATACCCAAATTCCTATTTCTGTTGTTGTGCACTTATCAGCTCTTGGATGTTTTTAAAGCTTGACATCCAATCATTTTTTCATTCTAAGTTGTAGTTGTAGTTGTTGTTTTGTGCTAGTGCAGTAGTTGTTTCATTAATATATATTTCCAAACCTAATATGGTCTTTTGAAATAAATGTAATATAATATGTATAGGTACTTAGTCTTCTGTTCTAATGGCATTACATTGCTAGCAAATTACAACCGTAAAGGCAGAGAAGAGGAGACGTAGCTTGCACATAGTTATGAGATGTTCATTTAAATATTATTTTGATTTAAAAGATAAAGAAAGATCATTAGGAGAATTGACTAAAATCACATTAACTCAAGAACAAATGTATAATTTTGATGTTCTTGTGCTTAATTTGAGTTCTTTCATTTTATGCTACTTAATAGTGCATTGCAAAGGAGAATACTGATGCTTAAAATTACTCTAAGAACCAAGACTACACTACAAAACCAACAGTCAGCTATAAAATATGATCCACTGTTGTAGATTAAAAAGTATAAAACAGTAACAATTTATTTTACCAGGTTTAGCTACAATAGTAAGACGCTGCTTTCATTTATTTGGTTCTAGTAATCCTAGAATATTAAATACATAACAAAAGGATACTTTTTTCATACTATGAGCTTTTACTTTGAAATTTCAGATAAATTTTAAGTCTTGAACTTTGAGTGCAGAACTTTTCCTTGTAACTGAGTATTCTATTTC
The DNA here is from genome assembly GCA_029783805.1 of Acanthurus tennentii. NCBI lineage: Eukaryota > Metazoa > Chordata > Actinopteri > Acanthuriformes > Acanthuridae > Acanthurus > Acanthurus tennentii. The sequence continues at coordinate 12,257,985 of JAPZDZ010000008.1, read as the reverse complement.
TACTTGTACAAAAAATAAGAGACTGAATATTTTTTTTAACCATTGAGAAAGGTGCAAGTGTGAATAAACAGTCTGAGTGAGGAACTATGAAGCTCCATCTGGTGTATGGCGCCATCTAGTGGCAGCAGCAGGAAAACAAGCATTCCAACTACCATCACTTCCCTCGTATTTAAGGAAAATTCATTTATTGCCAATATATATTTTAGCTACACTGATCCCAAATTCACGTTAAAATTAAAGAGCCCCCTCAGGACTTTTTCTGGGGAGGATCAATAAAGTTTAAATACCACTTCGTAGAGGAATAATGCTGTTGTGAATAATTTCCTCACTCCAATATGCAGTACTATAAGAATGACTATTGGAACTGAGTGTATGTCTATATCAGATGGAAGCCAACTCTCCACCACACCCCCTTCCATCATCACCACCATACACACACACACACACACACACACACAGAGACAACAACCCTTCTTCAGACCAGACCCCGTTGCCTAGCAACGCCTTGCCAAGTGGCCCAGGGGGCGGGAACAAGGCTCTTGGCTTCCGCAGTAATTACAGTGCATGTGTGTGTAGGCCTGTATGTATGTTTTTGGGCCACCCCAGGTGTTTGAATGTTTGTGTGGTTTAGATGTGAGAACATATACAGAGTAGTAGTATTCTCACAACCAAAAAATAAAGACATGAAGAAACCACAGGAGTAGCCATGTTCCATAGAGTTATTTCCTGTTTCTCGTATCATATTTTAAACTCATAAAGTCATATTAAGAAGTGTTCCAGCATGATAAAATACCTGAATAACTTTCACTTTCCACCTGAATTAGTGTAAGTGTGACTTGGTGCATCCTAGAAAGGCAGAATACCACTTTGGCTAACAGCCTATAAGCCTTAATATTTCCCTTGTGTGCCAGGGTCATATCCTCAGTTGGCTGCCCACTAATGATGTTTTCTGCTCGGCGAACCGGGGCTGTGACTCCACTTGGCTGAAGTCACTCCTGGCTCAGGGAGGGTTTTTTTATAGGAGAGATTTTACCAGGCAGGAGTAGACACTTGCCTATGACCATACAGGCCTACAACAACACGTAGCTCCGTTTGCCGGCATGAATTTAACACACAATTTCCCTTTAGGAGATTGAAAGAGGTTTTGGTGCGTGGGTGGGAGGCTTGACTTCTGTTCCAGACTGGTACAGAAACAAGAAACTTCTCTGTATGATTGCTGCTGCTGCAACAAATGACTTTTCTCAGTTATGTTCTCTCAAGCTCTTCTCCTGCTAAATACCCATGATTCATCGCTCAGCCTGAATCTTTTCCAAATGCGTTTACTGAGCAGTTGTAGCAAAGTCGTATTACCGAATATCATTGTTTGAAGTTAATGTCCTTCCCACATGAAACTAAAAGGGCTGAATTTTTGGTAAAAAACAAGTCTGAGTGTAATGTTAAGACTGTGGCAATGTCAGTATGTCAAGAGCAAGCAAAAGCCTGCAAATAATGAAAATTTTTTATTATCAATTAACTCCTGATTATTGTTTCCATTATTCTGTTTAGTTTTAAGACTATAATATTACAGACAATAGTGAAAGTAGTCCAACAATTTTTTAATAATACATCTTTTTGTCCAGCAAATGTCTAAAACCCAAGGTAGTTCGTCTACTTTAATAGAAGAAAGAGACTACAAATAAATAACAGACATTTGAAAAGCAGGAACTACTACTTTTTTATGTAAGTTTAAAAAAATCTTTCAAAATCGTTCAAATTTTCTACTAATTGACTAATAAATAAATTGACTAATTTTAGTTATGCTTTAATCCATATGCAAAAACAGTTTGTTTTGAGGATGTCTTCTTTTTTTGACTTTTTGGTTCAAAGATATTCAATTATTTTACAATGGAACATAGAAAAAGCAGCACTTTATTACATTTGGGTAGCAAGAAGCAGCAAACATTTGGCATGTCCTTGATGAAGTGATATTAAAAACTTAATCAGTTAATAAATTAATTAATTATTTATTATCTAAATAAAGTAAATGATCTGTTAACCAATAATAACTATCAATTGTTTCATGGTAATATGATCAAGTGAAACATGTACTGATTTTTACAAGAGATAAATACAAGCATTCAGCACAGAGGCAACAAGGTTACCTTATTTACTGTTTAAAAAATGTTTTATGGAGTGTCTCAACAGTCATAAAATCAAATTACACTCTAGTTCCACATTGCTTTTTCTTCTCTTCTTGTTTCTCTTTTTTTCTCCTCTGGGCTGTCACACTGTGACACCACAGAGTACACAAAGTGGAAACAAACACACACGCGCACACACACGCCTCCCTTTCCCGTTCGCCCAACCCCCCACAACATTGAAGTCACCGCCCTTCCCTCTCGCTCTCACACCAACATGACTACCAACAGCGCCGCTCCAACCCGCGCCGGAGCATCATGGGAGTTGTAGTCCCGACCGCCCAATCCAGTTCGAGAAGGCGAGGCCTCACCAAAATACAACTCCCATCTCGACCCTCGCACGCCGAGCCCCGTCGTCCAATCTGAATATGTGGGAGGAGCGCGTCCGCCCACAAAAGCCACAGCTATCTCCCCGTATCTCCCCCTTAAAAAATCAATTGTGCACGAAAAAAAAGGAATACGCGTAAAATACAAACACCTGTGACGGTTCGTTTTCGGTGCACGAGGGACGGCGACGAGGCGTCCCCGCGTCGTGCGGCGAGAGAAACGGCGGCGACAGGCAGGAGCAACGAAGAGGGTGTTGTCCTGATGCTTAAATGGAAGTGGGTGGGCCTCTACGGTCACACACTGCCAACTTCTCTGTGGATATCATTCTGACAAGCGCCGTTTTACTCGTGTATGGACTGGCTATCCGGTAAAAGAGACATACGACGGGGTTGCGGGGGGGCCGACGGGCCGGGGACGGTCACTGTGTGCTCCGTTATTTCCGTTATTTGTGGCCGCTTGATTGTGCCTGCGCTTGGCACCGCCCTTCCTGGCCGGTGGGTGGTTTCGTCAAACGGGCAGATCCGCCACGGCCCAGCGCCGAACATATAGGCCGTCCTCCGCCTGTGTACCCGGCCGGCCTTCTACCGTGAACTACACCCTCTCCCTCTCGGTATATTAATGCGTTATGAGTGGTAGGTACCCTCCCCCCTCTCCGTCTCCACCCCTCTTCTCTCTCTCCCTCTCTCTGACAGATAGGAGGCTCCATGCCCCTTTGATATTGATGATGAGGTTACTGGTTCCTTCTCTGCCTTTATTGATCACCTTTGTTTTACCATATCTGCATTATGACCAGGTTTTATTTAGGCCTCTTGGTGTCCACTTGACTGTGCCTTGTCCTGGGCCTTTGTACCATTTGTACTATTCAGAAATACTCATGTGATGATATAACTGGAAATATTCTCACACTTGACTCTCTTTTTGCAGACTCGAAGAAGGAATCATCTGGAACTGAAGGAGGGAAAGCATCTAAAAAGGGGAAAAGTTCTGGATCACAGGTATAAAAAAAAAAGCAAAGAGAAAAGAAATAAGAGTTTATTACAGTTCATTACTTTTGCCTTGCCTGTAGGCCAAAAATGTACTCCGTCCCTCCCAGCCAGCCAGACACCTCTGGGGGCGTTTCTCTGGTGATTTCCACTTCCTGCTTCTGTGCAGCCCTGCTGTGAGCCAGCCCAGAGCTTCTTGAATAGGCTTATATGGCTGTCACACTCTAACCACTTGTACTTTTGAATTGTCTATTTGAATTAGGGTCAAAATGATTTAATTCTGCTTATGGATTTATTTTGAAGACCTGCAGCCTTGGTATGTGACTCTACAACTGTGGAACTTCTATTTTTAGCTGTTTTTCTAGGCTGTATATATTTTAGGGATTAATTTCAGTTTGACAGCAATTGTAAAGTGCATATTTTGTTGTTAGACATGTATAACGGGCATTGGTGCTGGGTTTTTCCATAATATTATATTTGTTACAGAATCGCAGCTGTTTCTTTGCAATGTTGAGAGGTGTATAGCATTATAAATTTGCTTGCGACCTAGTTCCTTTGAAAGGGAGGAGAGAGAGAGAGAAGGCGGCATTTTCCTCCACTGTTCTGAGAAAAGAGAAATGTGGTTCTCACACGCCCACCCACTTGCTTCCTGTAATACCGCCCACTTCCACTGACAGCTCTCTCTCTTTCTCTCAGCTTTTTGTGGTTCTTCTTTCTGCACCATGTATTCCCCCACTCTTCGCTCTTTTAATCTTTAACTTCACTCTTTCAAATTCATTATGATATTTTCATAATTAGACCTACCCATCCCTTCAGGTTTTTTTTTTGCATGTTGTATTTTCTTGTTTGCGTATGTACATGAGGTCTCTGTGTGCTGAATCCCTTGTTTCTCCTGTTTAACCGTCCCTCTCTTTGCTCCTCCTTTCCATCCCTCCCCCACCCTCTCTCCTATCCTGTCTCCTCTAGGATTCCTCTCAGCCCTCTCCGTTGGCTCTGCTAGCGGCCACCTGCAGTAAGATCGGAGGGCAGGGGGGAGCGGAGGGGGCTCAGGCCCAGGCAGGGGCTCAGCAGATCCAGGTCCAGGCTGGTCAGATCCAGCTGCAGGCAGGTCAGCTCCAGGGTCAGATAGTGGTGGATACAGCAGGAGGTCAGACCCTGGTGCCCCAGCAGCTGGAACTGGTCCCAGCTCAGTTCACGGGGAACGGCTGGCAGATCATTACAGCAGCACCTACCATGGCCAAGGAGAACACCAACCAGCCTGTTGCTGTGACAGTGGCCACCACCTTGGCTAATGACAGCTCACCTGGAGGACGCAAGGTAAGTAAGGTGAGGGATGCAGTGGGTGTGATCACAAATGTAAATGTTTGTCCTCTTATTTATATTAATGCTCCTTTGTAGGTGAAGCCAGTAGGTGGGACCAACAGCGTTGCAGCCAATCAGCAACAACAGCAGTTCCAGATAATCCAGGTTCAGAACCTCCCCAATGCTGGGGGTGGGGTCCAGTATCAGGTTATCCCTCACCTACAGACCGCAGATGGACAGCAGATCCATATCAGCCCAGCTCAGACAGCTTCCATCGGTGCTCTACCGGAGCAGGTCCAGCTAATCCAGACCCAGAGTCCAAGCCAGACCCAGGCTGTCCTCCAGCCAGCCAACCAGCAGGCCATCCTGTCGAGTACAGCCAATCAGACGGTCCCACTGCAGATCCGCCCTGCACAGTCTTTTCCACTGCAGCTGCAGACTCTGCAGGGCTCCCAGACTCCTGTTATGACCACTGTACCCATAAACCTCGGTGGCATGACCCTGGCTTTGCCTGTGATAAATAATGTTGGAGGGGGCGGGGCTGTGCAGCTTATCCAATCAGCAGATGGCACATTCTCTGTTGCCAATGGTAACCAGCTAGTGACAACAGCAGTGTCTGGGGCAGCTCCTGCTACAGCATCAACTGGCTCGACAACAGTAGTAGCTGAAGGTGACAGCGTGTCTGATGGGACACAAATGGTTTCTGTTGGGTCAGAGGGGGGATCAGCTGACACACAAGTGCAGAGCGGTGAGGCAGACTCTCAGAGCCAGAACCAGGCCAACGGGCTGCAGAACCAGTCAGATACAGCAGGAACGATCCAGCAGGTGATCGTGGGCCAGGTGGGGCACCAGTTGGTGCAGCAGATCCAGCTGCAGCCCCAGGCTCAGAGTCAGGGTCAGGCCCAGGGCCAGCAGCAACCTCAGCACATTCAGACCCTCCAGCTGGCCCCGGGACAAACCCTGCAGCCCATCCAGGCCTTCCAGAACCCAGCCCAGGTCCTTATTCGTACCCCAACCCTGTCCCCGTCTGGCCAGATAACCTGGCAAACGCTGCAGCTTCCAGGTGGTGTATCCCTGCAGGGTGGTGTTGGGGCGGCCGTGCCACAGCAACTAACACTGGCCCCGGTGGCCGGTGGGACGACGGTGGGGAGTGGAGGGCTGGTCTCCTTGAGCGGAGCTCCCCTGACACTGAGTGCAGCCCAGATAAACCCGGGGTCTGGGGTACAGACGGTCAGCATCGCAGGGCTGGGCGCTGCTGGGGTTCAGGTGCAGGGTGTTCCCCTCACCATTACTGGTCTACAGGGTAAGGGCACACCAAGGTCAACTGTGTGAATGTGTAGATCCTAAATTATCAGTGATCCATTTATTACCAAATAAGACATTGTGATAGAGTAGAGCGAGCATAATTAGTTATTGAGCAAATATGAAGCTCCAATGATTGATCTGATCTCCAGTTATGTTGTATACTATGTTTTACACTTTTACACTTGCCATTCAAAGTTGAACTACCAGGATGTCCTCGGTCAAATGTATGTCTTACACTGTACTCAGGGGTGTTTTGTTTTCTTCAGACCACCCCATGGACAATACAATGCTTGTTTTGGATTCATAAATTTACATATTTTGTCATTTTAATTGACTTTCAGGTCAACCACAGGGTCAAGACGGGGTCAAAGTTCAGTCATCTCCGGTGACAGTTACTGTTGGCAACGTGGCATCAGGCTCATCAATGAGTCCAGACCAGCTGGGCTCCGTACAGAGTTCTTCAGACCAGGAGGGACCGCCAAGCAAGAGGCTTCGACGGGTCGCATGCTCTTGTCCAAACTGCAGGGATGGAGAGGGAAGGTACAGATACATTAGAAACATGGAAGCATACGGAGGTGCAGCAAGAGAGCTTGAGATAAACCTATTGTTATACAGGGAATTACTGGATTTGTCTCTTTTTTAAAAGGGGTGTTTAAGGAAGATTAAACTAAATATTTTCTTAAATACACAGCCATTCTGGACAGCTGCTGGCAACTACAAAGCCATGTTTACATTTTTATCATTAATCCAAATGAATGATGGCCATCATGTCATGGTGGGACAACTGGTTTAACAGATGGTCAGAACACAGTTCAGCTTGTATCCTAAGTGAGAGATCAGACCCTTTCATCACCCAGCACTTCACATTGTAACAGGGAGCTTAAAACATGCACTGAGAAGAATACTCAAAGGCCAGTCAAATGTATTCAGCTTTGCTAGAATAATCAGTGAATCCATGTTATGTCTGAAATGAAAAAAAAAAGACCTGTCCAGCTTGCCCCTAACTTGAGTGTGTGTTGCAGGAACAGTGGGGATCCCACAAAGAAGAAGCAGCACATTTGCCACATGGAAGGCTGTGGGAAGGTTTATGGCAAGACGTCCCACCTGAGGGCCCACTTGCGCTGGCACACCGGCGAAAGGCCGTTCGTATGTAACTGGATCTTCTGTGGCAAGAGGTTCACCAGGAGCGACGAGCTGCAGAGACACCGGAGAACACACACAGGTAGGAAACGAACAGGGGCATAGACCAGCGATGAGGGTCACCATAGTCACATTAGAGGGTTTGAGGTTTGATAGCATGGAGTGCTTTTATGGAATTTAAATTCAGTTTTGAATCCAAATGATGAACTCAAAGTTAATCCTGGTCATGAAAATACCCCTCAGAACTTTCCAGAGCCCAAAAGGACATCCTCTACTGTTTAACCTGAGCAGTCAAAAAGCAGAGTTATTTCTGTTGAGAGGCTGAAACTGGAGAATTTCAGGCATTTATTGCCTATTTTCCTTGAAAAATTACCAAGAAAATTGCTGATTATTTTCCTGTGGATGAACTAATTATTTCAGCGCTAAACTGAACTTGATTCAAGTCCTTGTTAAAAAAATATTTAGGTTTGGATTTTCATTATTAACTATTATTAACTATAATTTAAAACTTACCAACCACATCTTCTTTAGTCAGATAATTACATCTCTTTCCTAACAATTAATGCATGTTTTTATTTTTTTTCATTAATGATAAATAAAATTAAATAAAATTTTATAAAATTAATAAATAACTTTAATAAAAGCAAGGCTGTTCTTTAGCAGAGCTTCAAGAAGGCTGAGAAGTATTCATAGAAGGGTAGGGGTCCTGTTTTGGTTTGTTTTTCTCTATTTCTTTGTCTTCTTCCCTCTAGGAGAAAAACGTTTTGAGTGTCCTGAATGCTCCAAGCGCTTCATGCGCAGCGACCACCTCTCCAAGCACATCAAGACCCACCAGAACAAGAAAGGCGGGGCTGCGGTGGCAATCATCACCACTGATGACATGGAGGAAGACACCCCTGAAGGCTTGGGCGCCTCCCCTCAGATTGTCACTGTGGCGACCCTCTCGCGTGACTCTGACCCTGCTACACCCACCACCTCGAATCACCTGGAGGAAGAGGAGGAGGAAGAGGAGGAGTTTGAATAGGCAACTGGCTCCTGTCTCTTTGCTGAAGGCTGACTTCCTGTTATTTTGGGAGTCTTTGCAGGGACTGTAAAGGTGGCTACTTTTTTTCTTTTTTTAACTCTTTATTTGACATCATTTTAAAAATGTTGTTCTCTCATGAGTAGGGACTCAAAAGAGACGGGATCATGCAATGAACAGAAACCCGAGAAAATATAATCATCACAATCTAAAAAAAAACTAACAGATATAATAACAAAAATTTTGTCTAAACATATGAAAGGTTAGTTTGGCATTTATAACATGAATCTATAATAATTCCATGCCTGGTGGGGAAAGGAATGTAAGTAGTGTCATAGATTAGCACAAGACAGAAGGATCTGCTGAATCTTAAACCATCCAACCACGAGAGACATTTTCCTAATCGCAACAGAATCTAACTCTATGCACAAAGTTGTGTTCCTGTTTCATACCTGTCAGACAGTACTGAGGGTCCATGCTGACCCAGGAGCAGTTGCAGATCAGTGATGGAGCATGGGGCAGCCTTGGGATGGTGTATGTGTTTATGAGTGTATGCGACCCATATGAATGAGTGTGTGTATGTATTCCAATGCTGTCATGGAGAGGATCTACCTAATTTGAGTTTTATTCATGGTTCAGGTTTAGTCCTCAGATCAGATTCAGGTTTTGATTCCTTCGTGACCAGTCAACAGATAAACTGTTATTGAAGAAGAGAGGGGATGATTCTAAAAAAAAAAAAGCACATATAAAAAGATTTATAAAATAATGCATTCCTATTGAGGCGCAGTGGCCATTAGAAAAAAAGGTTTCTATAGAGAAAAACAATCTAGCTTTCTACAACTTTGTCTGTGTAGTGAAAGCAATACTATAATGACAATCCTAGTGAAACCATGTTTACAATGTCAGGGGAAGTTTTCTCTGTTAATAAAACAAGCCAGTTCGCTCTAAGATTTGGAAAAACGTGTAAAAGCAGTGCTGTCGTCTGATCAAAGCTGGTTACCCTGCAGATACCACAGGGTGGCTTTAACATTTGCAGCTGCACAGTCTCTTCAGTGCAAGTTTGTTTTTGTTTTTTTTTCATATATGACCGACTCCCATCACATGGTACCTGTCAGGTGTAACGACAGATTTGTCGGACGGCGGCACAGTCACTGATGTTGCTCTTTGCCCTCTGTGCTCTGGTGATGACACTTCTCCACCTCTAACCCTGCCACGTGACCGATGTACTGCAATTGCCTTAACACAAGCTGTTGTACAGAGGGAACTTCAGAGTTAGGCAGATGGGGAAGTGGGGGCTCTCCTGCATTATGAGGTGGTGTCATGGAGAGCAGACCACAGCACAGTGAGGTAAAGAGTGATAAGAGCTGTGGGTGGGAGTGGGTCGGGCTATTTAGCTGTGTGGATATTATGAAATGTTTTCTGGTGGTGTTGCTCTGTGTTAGTTCAGTGCGTACATTCTTTTTAAATTAAAAGATACTTTTATTTTATAGAATTTATCGTTTTGAAAAAGTCCCCTCCCAGTATGTTAACACACAGGACCCCAATGTGTACGGCTAATTTATTATTTATCCTTGATTTGTACTATTTGCCTTTTTGCTGGACGTGTATTTGTGTACGTCGATTCTGAGGTTGTGTACAGCATGTTTCAGTTTTTTGCCGTAGTGCTGCTTCTCTCTTCTTTACTCTGTGCTTCAGTTTTCTTTATCTACGTCTGACCATTGCTGTTCATTTCTTCTTCTTCTCTTTGCGCCATAACGTGTTTTTGGAGAAAGTTAAATAACAAAAGAAGAAGAAAGCAAAAAAGTTACTATTTGTTTAAAAGTTGAGAAGGTTGATACCAAACAAATTTAGATGTTTTTGGTATAATATTTTGTGTGACAACCAACTTTTCTTTCTTTGATATTTTGTAGTGACATCTCATTTGTAAATCTTTTTCTAAAGATGTTTGTTTGTCTCCATGACATTTGATAATGGGTTTTTTGCCAGGTTAGCCTCAAAGGCTCCAGTTTATTGATATTTTTAAAACTGGTTTGTACAAACGTGTTATGTCAATAACAAAATTTAAAAAAAGGACAACTTCAAGCAGAAAAGATGCTTTGCCTGCATAACACTTGACAATAAAGTGGTTAAAACTGTTTTAAATTCCCCTGAGTCTTCTGTATTTATGAAGCAATTAGATGGAAACCCAAATACACATCTACACATGATACGCTTTGACTTCAACACACACACACACACACTTCCTTTAACACTTCACTTAACTCCTCCCACCCTCTTATTACTGGGTAATCTCTCAGCTGTGTTGTGACAGCGCTGATGATGGAGTATCTGTGCTGCCTTTTGGGAACAATTACTGTTCCCAGTTACAGTTTCTGCTGTGGATGACGTGAGGATCAAACCTGTGACCGTTTAGTTGACAGGACAATCTGGAATCACTCAAAAACACACAGCTGCTTTGACTCGTTGAGTTATTTTGGTTTGTTCAGACGGATAATGAGCCATTAAACTGTCTACTTAAGAAAACATGATCTATAAAATACCCAGAGTGTAAGACAGCCGCGGACTTGTGCGAGTTTAACCACCAGGTCACTCGGCTTACTAAAAGCGTCACGTAGCAGGCGGCTCATGCATACCTTTCACATCATAGCTTTGAAGCACTTCAAAAACACCTAAATCTACAAGGTATCTATGCACCCTCAGGCATGTTTGTGGAGTTTAGAAGGTGAAAAGGGAGTTCAATGTTATGAGCACTTATAATATCAGAACAAGGATGGAGTTTTGATGTTTTCACTCTATTATTTTTTAGACATCGGTTCTTAAATGACACACTGAGTTAGACTTTAACCAAGAAAATCAGAGAAATTTAAAGCAACACCAAAATATAAAAGACTGCAGACCCAGAAGAATTAAAGTGGCTGAAACCTCCTCCAGGACTTGTCTGCAGACCTGTTTAAGCCTGAGTGTGTAGCAAAAGGCTGACACTAAAGGCAGGCAACTAGGTCATTAGTGATTACATAAAAGTTGAAATAAAACTTTCTATTTCTGATTCTCATTTCTCATTATTGATGGCTAATAAAGACTAGCTGAAATTAGACCGACCTCTGCCCTACAGCAATGGTACCTAACCATCACCTGAGATCTGATGACTGTTTCCCAGGCGGCCTCAGAAGAAAGACTTGCCCTGGATCTGACCCCACTCACCTGGGGAAATCACACCAGTTACACAGCACCTAAACACACCTGCTGTATCTTACTAAAGCTCGCCGTAGCAACATTTCAGCTGCACCTACTCTGGTGCAGCAAAAAAGGTTTGTGCATCTTCCCCAAATGTACAAGTATGATGGGCTTGGTTTTCCTCCAGAAAATGAGACTGTTGAGATTTCTCAGAGCTAGAACAAGCATCCAACAGATACAAGACTGCACACATATACTTAAAAACAAACAAACAAAAAATATGGCAAATTATTTACATAAAGCTGT
>JAPZDZ010000008.1:12233409-12244329 GCA_029783805.1 Acanthurus tennentii | reverse complement strand
AGTTTCCTGACATCTACAGTCCTTGGGCTTCTGCTGGTGATTATCTCGCTCTTTTCCTCCACAGCAAAGTTCTCAGGAGGACGAGCCTTACGGGACGGGTTTCTCCTTTCTGACCCCGTCCCTGGTTCAAACTTGCGTTTCCGTGGCGTTGTTTTCTGTGGTGTGCGTTTTTTCTTCTGCAGCAATAAAGCAATTTTCAAACATTTTTTGCAAATTAGTCATTCTAAAAATAAATGTTATTACAAAAACAATTCAAAATCTCTTTCATTTTTTAAAAACTCAAAAAGCAAAATGTCAATTACTAGAACACTTACATGAATACTAATAACACAATTAGTTAACTCACTTCAGAGGTGATGGGCAGAGTCAGGTCAGCCATGGTGCTCAAATCAGCAAACAGCTTAGCCAGCTGAAAGACAACAGAAATGGTCTTAGTTAAAGGACATCTGACAAAGACGGGAATGATCACTCAGAATGTCAAAATGTGTAGAAAACAGAAGAAGTTTGCAGAGTTAATTACCATAGCCTTGTTTTCCTTGATGTTTTTGTCTCGTTTCCTTAGGCTCTGAGACAAGACCTCCTCTTTGCCGTTGTCAACCTCTTCCTCTTCCTCATTTTCATTCTCATTCTCATTCTCATTCTCATCCTCATCCTCATCCTCATCCTCATCATGCTGCTTCTGCTGCTTCATCCTCTGCCTTCCTCTGGCTCTCTTTGAAGGAAAACTTTTCTTGACTGGCTTACGGTCATCCGTCTCTTGCGGCTCTTGTTTAGGGGTTGACAGTCTCTTGACTGGAAACCTGAGGAACAAGTTTATTTTCAGATTTTTAAAATCACTAAAGAATGAACACAGTTTTCATGAAGCAGTCATATGTGTTTCCCAAAGTTCCCTCGCATAGCTGGGTAATTAGACATATTAAATAGTGGATGCTACTCAACAATGATATTCCTGCATAATGTGTTTTTACTGTAACAGAGCAGGCTTCCTCTACACAGTCATTTGGATGTTGCAAAAAACAGAAACAGCTGATCAGATAACAGCTTTTCACTGCTTATGAACTTATACAGACCTAAGGGCTACTAAAAGACTCCTCCTCTTTGATGGAGCAGCCTCCTCTCCATCAGAGTAGAAGCCTGTGTCCACGTCGCTGTCCTCTTCTGAATCCATCATCTGAAGAAAAACAGATAGACAAAGTCTTCAATCTGATGATTTGGCTGTGGAAACAGAAAACATTTTCATCAAATAATCCCACTAACAATAAAAGCTTCTTACCTTTCGCCGTTTGTTAAAACATTCTCTGTCCTCTTCTTCCTCATCACTGCTGAAACCTTCAAACTCTTCCTCACTGTCTGACTGGCTGAACAGATAAGCCAGTTCTGCAGTAATAAACTTGGATTTGAAACACGGAGCCTGCAGTAAACATCAAGCGTCATATTAAACTTAGTTTAGCTTACTAGATGACATGTTCCACTTGTAGTCCTGTTATCATCCCAATTCAGAATGACAAGTCTAAATTCAATTAATAAATATTAAAGAATAATTTTGCCTAGGACAATGGTGCACCTCCTGAACAGTGTTACCATCAAAATAGTTAGGGCCCTAAAGAGGGTCTTACTTTGTTCATTTTGTGTACGAGGGAATGCAACTATTTAACACACAGTCCTTCCAATCATGACAATGTTCCACTGATCAACATTTCATTCTGCAAAGTGCCAACAAAGACAGAGAAGACTGTAAGCTAGTAAACATGGTTTCTATGTGGGATTTCTATGAGGGATATAAAATCGTTTTTAAAAAACTGGCTTTGCAAATATTTTATGAGGAGGGAAAATAACTGAGCCCCTTTGCTAAACTACAGGATACACTGTGTACGTGGTGAGTACCACTGAACCTGTACCAGAACTTCAGTTTTATTACAGGAAGACAAGATGAAAAAAAATCTCAAACCAAGTTTTTATACTTCACACCAGAGGGAGCACTACCACATCAGCGTGCTGGCTGTTACTGCAATAACAGTTATTCCTGAGCAGATTTACAAAACCTTGACCAATAATGTGAAATTTAAACAATCATGTATTACTTGCATAATGAAATTATAGCTAATAAAAGAGCTAATGATTTGATTTTTGTCATGATGTTTTTGTCTGCAGACTAAGCAGCTTTAGGCAGTCAGTAGTGCTAAGTATTGAACACATTGATATATCTGATTTGAAAAATTATGGTAAAGCATTTGATTTTATTCTGATTTACTTAAACTCTTTGGTAAAATTTCTCTATAAAAGCCAAACCTATGACTTTTGTTTTTTTGATGTACTTTGTTAGAAAAAAAATAATGAACATTCAAAGAATCAGAAGTGTTTGTTTTTGTTGTAATAATGATGTCTGATTTGGTTAGGTCAGAGCCATGGAATATTAAATAATCCATCCTTAATTCATCTTAGCCTCTTTTACCCTAAGGTGTGCATAAACTACAGATTAAAGTTAATTTTATTTAAAATAAAAAGGGAAAATATTGATAATCTTAATCTTATGGTATCAGCCATAAGGGGTAGATAATCAGTTATATGTACGACCTGAAAACAGTCCACATTGTGTACACCTAGCAACGTTATCAGATACCAAATGAAACACAAGGACAATATATCCTTATCACCACAGGCATGTGCAGCTTATCAGCTATGGCAGAACAAGAACAATACCTAAGTGAAGTGGAAAAGGAACTTCACACTTAACCTTTGTGTTTTGCCGACAGTAGCTTTACTTCCTCATTGTTGAGGGGGTCACATAGACCCCAAAGCTATAGATGTAAGCAAAAGATATATGTAAATACAACCATTTTTTACCGTAATACTTTTTTTCTGTCCTGATTAATCACATTTGTGGTGAGTTTTTAGGTGGGGATCTTTGTGCAGCTTGTGCATGCACATTTTTGAGGATTATTATTATTGAGGAAGGACTGCACAATATTGTAGTTTCATGAAACAGTCTTATTTCCCATGGGCTATATACGAATGCATACATGTTTTGGGATTTATGTTGTGTTTCGTCGGGTAAAAAGTATTGCCCACACTATTAGGCGACATAAACACATCAATCAAAGTCATCTAACGTTACATGAGTAATTCTATTAAAATGAGCAAAAATCGCGACATAGCAAGCTAAACAAACAATATTGTGTATATGTTTTGAGCTTTTAGGGGTAAAGAAACATAACGTTTGAATTCAGTGTGCAAATTTTTAACGTCTGCTAGGGACAACACTGACTTTTTAGGCCCTGTGGTCTTAATAAATATGAGAGAGATATGAGAATGTTGTGATGACACATGTGGTCGATGACCCTGAACGCAGCTTGTGATTTGTGATGAGCCACTCCCTCCAGCCTAGGGGGTGTTGACCTCTGACCTTCCAAAAGGAGGGAGACACAGACAACCCCTACATACTTCTAATCTTTGAGCTCATTTACCCAAAACATGAGCGATCACCTTGACGTGAAGCAGATCACGTGTCAGCTGGTACACCAGGTCAAAACAAAGACGTTTAGGCAAATTTTGGAAACGAGGTCCGCTGCATGACATCGTGACAGCATGAATGAGATCCAGAGCTGAACTACTCACAGAGAAAACCACCTAATTGTGACCAGCTTATGAATACATAATTTCAATTGATTGAAATAGATGCAGGGCCTCATACAAACAAGGTTAAGTGAGATGTTAACAATGGTGTTCATGATGTCGCATTGTGACTTTACTTCACCACAAAGACGAAAAGAAAGTTAAACTTATGTGCCACTTACCTTTGACGTGAGGGTCATTTTATCTCCGTTTTCGGCAAAATATTGTTCAACTGAAAGTTTTGTCTTGGAGCACACAAACCAACGAGTAGAGGTGGATTTAAAAATTAACCGCTGGAAAAGTCCGGTGATTGCTGCAGTGGTGGTTTCGCAGATGGTCGTATTATGCTAAAATTTGTGGATAGGTCCAGGAATGGTAATTTGGGGATTTCAACCCCAACGAAATTCAAAACAACACCTTCACTCATTTGCAATTGTGGATAAAAGTGTTTCACTGCCTTTGTAGGAGTGGTCTTTGTTCTGTGTGGACCCCACACTCACAATGGTGCAGTCCGTTCTTTCGCGCGAAAACGGTAAGTGGGCGTGGAAATGTTGGAGGGTCGGAAAAGTGGGCCATGTGGTTGCTGAAGGAAATCAAACCTGCAGCTGCATTGTCAGTTTTGCGAGAAAATTTTGTTTTTATTTTTAAAAAATGAAAGGGACTAATATTAAAATGTGACCGTCGTTAGTCGATAAGTTAACTGTCCGTTGTAACCCGCGCTCACAGCACTGGGGTAACTCCGGAATGGTAGTGTTTGCACTGCAGTGGTCCCCACGTAGTTATGCCCTATTTTGAGTTAAATTGACATTTTAGTAAATAACAATTAACAGTGTATAATACACTTTCTTCGGTTGTATACCGTCGTTAAGCGAAAACGCCCGGTCCCCTTGCGCAACTTTAATGGCCTGTATCAAGATTTCTAACGTTAGAGGTATAATATTTTATTGATTTAAACATGCAACTGAGGCTGTCTGTTCAAATTTGATTTCATATTCCAGCCAACAAAACAAAAAAACTGAATTAAATAACAAAAACAAAAACATAAGAGGATATAGAAGTTTTCTGCCTATTTGTTTGAAAGAACCCAAACTGTGTAAGCAAAATAGACCAAAATCACAAAAATGACCTACACACAATAAAAAGGAAAAAATAGAAATGTCTCTCTTTAACAAACACGTAATACCGACATGACAAAAGTAACCTCTACCGCTTTTCTGTCCTTGTAGCGTAATGGAAGACAATATCATCACAACGATTTATTCTTCTGCTGCCCCCAAGTGGCCACAAAACATTACACTTTGAACGTTTACATTCAAACACATTTTTCGCAGAAAGACACTTACGCATACGTGGAAAAAGAACTTGTGTCCCCTCAGAAATACTAATATAGAATATAAAATATATTGATTAAAACAATATAGTACCTGTAATCTTAGAGAGAAGTGAGGGTCCTGTATCTTAACATCTTCATCTTCTCCTCATCTTCTTATCTCTGCAGTTATTACAAACTAAAAGAGAATTTGAGACCTGATCTCTTTCTGCATAAAGTACAACTCTTGTGGATATTCTATAAGAATTAAATAAAATCTATTTTAATTAGATAAAATAAAAAATAATTAAAAGTTAGATATCTTGTCAGGTACAAGATGAACCAAACTATTTTTAACATGGTAAAATTAATTTGTTAAAAGTTTTAAGGCATTAGGCAGGAACATCTAAGAAAAGAGTCTTTTCATTGAACCCCAAAATGATTCTGAGCTTGTTTAGAGAAAACAGACATAACAATGTGATATCATCAAGCAATGTCTTTATTCATGAGCACATTAATGTATAAAAAATATTTTTTTGCTGACATTATTGGAAGCAGGTATATTTCTTTTTTTCTTAATCTATATATTTCATTATAGATCAACAAAGAAGAAAGAAAAGTTGTACTTGTACAAAAGTTTGAGAGTATTTCATTGAAATTAAAACTTATTGTGTTTAAAATTCCAAAAAGATGATAGAACATAAAACAGTTTCTGTGAAAATATTTGCACATTTATTTCTTCATCATTCAGGCTTTATGCACTAAAACAATGCTGGTGAAGAATCATGGAGAATTATTCTTACAATCCTCTCTGTTCACACAAGTCAAAGTCTGAGATCCATTTCAAATCCATGCCAAAGTTGTTGTTGTTTCCATAGTGTTTATATCTTTGATCTCTGACTGTCCTGCACTCGATCATCTTTCTTTCTGATTTTCAGTGAGTTTCTTTAGTTTTTTTTACAGGGGAATTAAGTTCTTGGTCAGGAACACATTGGAGCTCTGCAGCCCAGGTTAAATTTGATGAGCCATATTTGAAGCAGCAGCCTTTGAAACATTTGTTTTTTTCACTTTTTGAGCAGTGGCAATTCAAAAGTTATTCAAAAACATTCAAACAGTATACAGAATAATTAAAAGACGTGGAAATATTACTTTTAAGTTAACTAACAGAGTTAACCTTATGATCTGTCCAACATTTGTGAAAATTAAGGACTTCTGTACTGCCTGTTGTGGAGATCTAATGTATGTCAACACTGCAAAAGGTGGACAGCGTCCAGGTTCAGTTAGATGTATAAATCTCTCTCAGGTGCTCAGAACAAGGTATGCGAGATGCACAAACTGAGAGTAAAAGAAAAGAACAGTGTATATCATTCCATTGCCAGTATGGGCTTAAGTTGTTGTGAACACAGTGTTCATTTCCGCTTGGCTCTCCTGATCCCCAGTAGACAAACCTGACAGGACAACCATCAGTCCACATCCATGTACCATCTTTGTAGAGGTCACTGAGTCCAATCCAGGTTTCCCCCATAGAGGGGTCAAAATTCGAGACCAAAATTCTGACGAAAGTATGTTCCTCTAGACTGTGAATAGACACCAGGTTGGCTCCCTCAGACAGACAGTGGAGCTCTGCATCAGCCCAGGTCATACGTGTGGAGATGTATTTATAACAGCGACCGTTGAAGCTGAACCAAAACGGGGGACAGCCACCATGGTGTAGCTGCATTGGAAATTCATCTGCAGGAGTCTCAGCACCCAGAGCGAGACCAAACAAGAAGAACCAGGGCATGTTGGAGTCTTTGAATCTGTGAAGGAGGTGATCTGTGCTGTTGGAGGTGATCAGGAATCATGCAGAGATGGTTGAAAAGTACCTTTCTTTTATATGCTTTGGAGAGGGTGTTGACACTGTTGCTGGTGTGATATCATTGGTCAGATCACAGGTCCATGTAATAACAGTACAAAATAATCCACAGTACAAGGTAAAATGATTGTTATCTGTTGAAATGAAAACAGTAAAGTTCAGTGAGAAACTTGTAGGAGGAATGTTTGGATCAAAAATTAAGATTAAAAGGGACTTAAATGAAACATGTTCAGTGATTTTGCATGCTCTGTTCTCTGGTATGTCTTAATTCTTTTTTTTCATTATTATGTAAATCAACATTACTTAACACCAAACAGAAATGTTTCAGATTTTTGATGAAAAAATAGATATTTTTTCTTTTTATAAATATACAAATTAGATCATCTGTTTAAATATGATTTTCGCAAAAGACATAATTAAAAACAATGAATTAAAATGACACATAGAAGTGTGTTTGGAGGCTGTCTTTCCACTGTAAGATGACATGTTGTCTAAGCAAATTACACCAAAATCTTAATATTGGCTGGTACTTTAAAAAATACGTAAATAAGGCAAAAGTCTAGCTTTAAAAATGAAACACTGTTATGACAACAGCTACATTCCTATAAATTTCTTGTCCATACAGCATTTGACAACAGAGGAAAGAGAACACTGTCATGACAATAACTTGCTCTTTTGCTGCTCTCTAGTGTGATCTTCATTATTGTCAAACAACCAACATCTTTTCTCAGAAATGCATGTTCACATTTTTTAAACCCTTCATAACCAAAATGTCTTCCACAGGGTTCTTTTTGTAAAGTTTCTCCTTAACTGTAAAACATCTTACTATGATTTTTAATTTGGAAGCTAAAGGCTTCAGCAGCGGTTCATTTTCTGGCACAAAGTTATGTAAGAACATTCTGCTGACAGATCTTTACAACAAGGAATCTGAAGATAATATGCAATTACCCAGCACTTTGGCATTGAACTAATAAATCATACCATGTATCATCTTAAAAAAGTTAAAAAACCCCTAAACCACAAGATCAAACTTTTCCTTGATGCTTGTTAAAATATGAAAAGAAAAGGAGATGGACACTATCAAACATGCTAAAATCAGTCGACATGCTGTCAGAAAAACTCTGCATGGACTCATATCAATGTTTGTCGTGACCACAGGCTGGAAGTCAGTTAAAAAAAAATCTAAAGACACTGATATCTTAGTGAACCAAGAGCTCTACGGTCAACCATGCTGCAAGACTCAGTGAAACATTTGGCACTAAAAATGGAAAGGGTTAATATTTTTTATGGTATTTGATAACCTTACTTTTATCTATCAGAACAAAGCATTATCGTTCAGGAAGAAAAGTTCAGGGTGGACATTTTGATTAAAAATTAATCAGTACTGTCATATAAAATACAGTCATTTAACAGTCCATTAATGCATCATAACAGTGCTTATGAACATTATTATGATAAATATAATGGTCAGAGCTGTTAATGACCTCTTACATAAGCATCTCTGCAAGGACTAAGATCTGCTCTTTCATGGTGACGGTCAGTAAAATGTGAAATTATAATCTAGAGGCATCATAGTGCAAGGAGAAAATGTAAATAAAGAGGGTATTGACAATTAAAATAATTAAGATTAATTAAGTTAAATTAACACATTGAGATAAAACATAAGCAGTAACTGTTTGCTATTATATTATTATTATTATTCTATCATTATATCATTATTATTTTCATATGATAATAACAGCGTTTATTAAGATTATCACTGCATCAAACAAAAAAAAGTCTGAGGTTTTAGAAAGATTAAGAGAGGAGGAAAGAAAAACAACAGGAGTAATAAGACCTTGTTGGTGTCAGAGTCTTTAAATCTTTGAAGAATGTGATCTGTTGAGTTGGAGTTTACAGCTAGCAGTTCATTAACTACCACAAAAATATGTAAGGAAAGGGTTTTTCTGACAGATCTCCACAACAAGGACTCTAAAGATTCTTTGTAATTAGCCAGTACACTGGCAATGGGCTCATATGTCATATCATATATCAACTAAATTAACTTAATAGACCCCTGACCCACAAGACCAAACTTGTCCATGAAACTCATTATATAAGGCAATTCTTTGTGATCAAATGTTTTCTTGACACATTGCTCTTGATGACTGCTGTATGTTGAATGTAACTAGAAGTGAAAGGGATACCACCACACACACTGAAACTGGTCCACATGTTGTCAGAAAGCAACTCTGCAAGGAGTCGTATCGACTTTTTCATGTTTGAGGACCAGAAATCATTCAAGAAGTCAATTAAAGAAAACTAAACGCAGTGATTCCTTAATAAGGAGCTCTGCAGTGCATCAATGCTGCAGGACTCAGTGAGACATGTTATACTGAAAATGTAAAGATCCATGTTATTTATACGATGAAATAGTTTTTTATGTACTGGAACAAAAATGTTATAGTTCAGAGAGAAAAGTGCAGGAAGGACATTTGGATTAAAAATTAAGCCAGACTGTTAAGTGAAACACATTCAGCAGTTCTCCAGTACTTGTACCTCTATACAGTATATTGTTTTATTGCATCATAACAGCACTTATCAACATTATTATAGTAAATATAATGGTCAGAGCTGTTAATGACTTCTTATATAAGCAACTCTGCAAGCACTTAGATGTGCTTTTTCAAGGTGATGGTCAGTAAAACATGAAAGCACGGACAAGGAGGACCATTTTCAGAATCAAGTCTCCAGCGAGGGAATTTTTAACCAGTCTTCAAGATATAAATAATTATTTCAAAGATCTCTATGCACAGCAATATATGTCAGCCTGTAATGCATCAGATAATGATATAAAGAAATTCCTTGACCCTGTTGATCTACCTAAAATTAGTTAATCTGCTTAAAGCAACATATATAAATAAAACTCATTGAATCGCCGAAAGGCTCATTGACAAAAATCTAAAAAAATGGGGGGTTTACACCTCCCAGCATTTCAACAGTGTTACTGGACAGCTAATGCTAAAGCCATATTTCAATATAAATCTGGTGAATGATAACTTTGCTTTAAACTCAATTAAACATTTGAAACTAATGAAAAGGGTGGTTCAAGCACCTAATTTTTCTGTATTTTCTCTGGTTCAACCATAGTTTTACTTGTTCTTAATTTAGAGTAAGCCTTTGTTCAATGGAGGGAGAAAGGACTGAAAACAATAGCAGACTTTTACATAAATAAGTATTTTGTATCTTTTACTGAGCTGAAAGAAACTAACTCTCTTCTGCAAGCCCATTTCTTTCATTAGTTACAGTAGGACATTTTGAAAGCTCTCCTAAAGAACACTCTTTTTATGTGTGAAGGAAAAATCTGATCAAAGATGAGCTGGAGGAAATGAAGAGGTCAGGAAACAGTAGATGTCTTACGTAGAGGCATTTATTGCAGAACTCAATGTTGAGGAGATCAGTACTAGCAACATCCACAAGCAATCACGAGTATTGCCACCACCAATCTGATTGTCCTGTGTGTGAGATGTTTTTAAGTCTTTGTGTCCTCACATGTCATCAGTCCTAAACTACGTCTCCAACTAAGGTTAAGCTGTACACCTTCAGGATCTCACTGGGTGTCAGAACATAAACATTCATGCCCTCAGTCTTAGTTACTATGGCAAAGGCAGATGGGAAGAATCAACACAAATAACTGTAAGACACAACATTGATTAAAACAAAAAAGAGTGTGTGACACAGCCATCGACTTTGCTCTACTTCAGTGCAAAGAAGTATAGGGGCAAACAAAGAGGTGAAAAGGCCTAGGGGGTTAGAGAAATTCCTTCACACTATGTATTAATAAAGAAACAGCCTGACTCAAAACATCTTATCTCAAAATTTGTTCTATTGTTTTCCGATATGAACACTGTATTGTCTGATCATATCTAAATCGCTTGGGAGGCAGATGTTGGCATGCAGTTGTCTGAGGTGGTGTGGAAGGAGGGGATGCAGAGGATCTGCCAATGTTAAGCTAATGCTAGCTTGCAACTGATTCTGTTGAAAGGCGTGCATAGATTACTCTATAATTGTTACGTGTGGCTACGGGGTGAATATCACATCTGTTTTGTTGTTTTAGCGGTTGTGCTGTTGGTTCGCTGTTTCCGTGTGTCTCTCTCTCTCTCTT
>JAPZDZ010000008.1:12202874-12213948 GCA_029783805.1 Acanthurus tennentii | reverse complement strand
GACTTGTCTGGTTCTAGTACAGACTGCAGGTGGGGTCTGACTTGGGTCAGACAAAACAATTTGCCCCGAGTGCTCCGCGTGATTGTGTGTGTGGACATGCCCCAGTGACTCATTTTCTGCTACAGTATTAAACAGATGTTCAGTGCCCTGAGGTCACCAGATCCTCTCCCTCAGGTGTGTTTCTTCCAAATAGATTATCTTTTTCAATGTGGTATAAATGATATTTCATTATTTTATTACGATTCTGCAAAACCGTTTGGGTTCTTTGATAATTGGCATTATCTTATTTAATAAATTCCACATCTTTAGCATCTAAAAAAATACCAATTAAAACTAATTTAAAAACTCAAACTTTAGTTCAGTGTGACCTGTCCATTTCTACATCACTGCGCAATTATAATATTATATAACACTTATTATTGCAACACAGAATATTCTTATTTATACTGACACGATATAATGATTCACTGAAGAGGCGTTCAGGTACCTCATAGGTTAAAGAACAAAACACTCGCCCACCACTGTAGAGACTCCAGTTTGATTTCCAGTGTCTGAGCCTGCATCTTAGCTGAGCACTTGGAAAAACAAAACTGGAGGTGTTCAACGCAGCACAGTGTCATGTTAGAGTGCTTGATTGACAGGTTCATTTGCCGAGATAACTAAAGCTTATGTGTTGCATTGTGGACTAATTGAAAATTATAAATTTTCTCTAGATTTAATCATTTGGTCCTCCTATTTAGCCATTATTAACTTAAAACAAAAAAGGCAACACTGCTAAATAGTACAACAGAATTTCAGTGTGAATTAAGTATTAGGAAAAGGAAACCACTGTATTGTTGCACAGCCTTTAAGCCATTAACTTCATATCAAACCACTCAAAATAATCTAGAGTTCAGTAGCACTAATTTTTACATTGCGCATCCAGACACCGAGGAACACAAACTGCTTTGTACATGTCAAATTACATTAATTAAAGAAATACACAACATGTCTACAAGGTCTTGTATTTCAAAAAAACATGAAAATTTTATTATGTAATATGCTGAATTCATAGTCTTCAAGGATTAACAAGACATGGATGTCTATAGCTGATAAATAAGGCATTGATATGATGTAAAAAGATCAGACACTGTGTGCCATTAATTACAATTTGGACTGGCACCCAGACCGCACCCAGTGGCCCAGATGTGATGTCAAGATAACACGCTTGGTGGCTAAGTGGTCTAAAGGGGACGTGCCATTAGGAGACATCATTCAGGGTTCAAATAAGAACCAGGATGCTTTATCAAAAGTCTCTCTTCGTCAGCTCTGACCTTCCCCATCTCTCTACACCATCGACTATCCAATAAAGCAGCAAAAACAGTGGAAAAAAAGAAAAAGAGAGATTATGTAACAAATTATACAATAATCACTATAAAAACACAGGGGAAGAAAATGTTGCTGTTCCTGATACAGTAGCAAACTGTTGATCTTTCCGATAACACACTCATACTCTTTACACAGATGCCAAGAAAAACAACTCTGAGCCAAGAGCTGAGGAAGGCAGCATTATAACACACACAAACACACACACACACAAGATCAAAAGGCTGCCAGAAAATGCAACAAAACAAAAGGAAAAGTGGCAACAATGCCACATGAAACTATATGTGCTCATGCATGCATTCAAATAATCTAAAAGATTTAAGTGCAAACAGCAGCTCACAGGAACATTAAATAATCCTGAGAAAGAATGCAAGCCATGAAGAGGAAAAATATACAAAGTACGTACTTAAACATTCTGGAGAGGAGGGGTCATGAAGTTATGCAACAAAGAAAAAGAGAGAGAACAAGAAAAGAAAACAAGATGAAAGGCAAGAAACCAGAACAGAGAGAGAGAGACTGAGGAATGTGTGGAAATGTGAGAAAAATGAGAAAAGTTGCGTAAAACCAACTGTCAAATCTGTTAAATCCAAACTTTTTAGATGTAGAGGGGCATATACATCAGCTCCAAAGTCAATTACAACTTTGAGAAAAAGAGAAACTTGAGAGAATTCAATGATTACTTTCTTCTGTCAAAGCCAACAATGATAATATGTGAAGCTTTCGTTTAAAAGTTAAAGATACATTAAAGTGGTAATCATGCAGTAATGGTTCAAAATGGTTCATAAGTAAGCTATAAGCCGGGACATTCCTAGGCATGGACAGAGCCAAGAAGGACAAACATTTCTCCTCAAAAATGTTGCATAACAAAACTGAAACAGAAAAGTATGTTGAGACCCCCAAAAATCAGTTCTCACGATAGCAGTTCTAAGCTAACAGGTGCGTCAGTCTCTTTCCTTCCATTTCTTCCCATCCCTTCCTTCAATTCAACCATCTGTGCTTCCACCTCGTATCCACCCTTTCCTGCTGACTGTCTCCTCTTAACACTTCTGAAATTACTTTTTTCTGTTTTCTCTCCCTCATCATGCTTGAGCCAAGTCTCTCTCTGTGTCTTTCAAAGGTCAGACTTTATGCTCTAGAGGTTTGCGTTTTGGGAGGAGGAGAGAGGATGTGCACTTGCTGTGCCCCTCTCACGAGGTCATAAACTGCACACGAACCCTCTCACACACAGAAACTCAAAAAATTGAAATAAGTTTAATGTGTGCATGCAAAACATCTCTGGCCTCTCAAGAAATCAGGACTTGTGTGGCAAAAGCTCCTCCCTCACCCTCTCTCTCTCTCTCACTCTGTCAGTCAGTCTCTTTCTCATACACAAACACACACAAAAACACACAAAAGCACACTCACATTAACATCACCCAAACTATGACAAATTGTGCAGAGGAAAGGTGGGCCTCATGGACGGCCTGAAGGAAGCACTCTGTGTTCCCTTCCAATTCCTGTGTGCATGCGTGTGTTTTTTGTGTGTGTGCACGAGTGTTGTTGTCTGTGCTGATAGTGACCAAGCCATATCTGTGTTGTGATAGCTCCTGACCTGTTCCTGGAAATAATGGATAAGAATATGAAAACACAATGCTTTTAGTTTAGCAGCACACATAAGTACAACCATGCATGCACAAACACACACATAGTGTAACCAGAAAGTAACACAGGCTGCAAAAAGCCTGCCTTTGTGTATGTGTGTGCGTGCATCTACATGTGTGTGATTTAGCTGTGACCTCATGTAAACCCTGATGGCTAATTCAAATGTAGAGGGGTACAAATGCAAGTCTGAAGTGACTAGAAGGCAGAGATGCACCCAATACACTGAACTGACACGAGTTATATCACTATGGAAACAGCCCGCACCGTTTTGTCAGAGCTTGTCTGTCATGGAAAAAGAGGAAACTTATAAAAAAAGAATCACCATGACAACCCAGTTAAAAAGAGTAGTCTTTGTGGTGAATTGCTGTTTGGTTGGTGTTGGTTTCTGCAACATTTTGCAGCCTGAAGATGGACAATGAACAGGCCAAAAATGATCATCTGTACCTGTGACACGTCTCTTTAGATGTGTGGTGCATCACTGAAAAGCATCATCCATGTCAACATATGTGCTGCCCATTTGTTATGAGAAGACTAAGAGCCTCTTATCAAGCCCATTAACTTGCAAGAATTTTTTGGTTCACTTTACATTTTTGTTAAAGCCCCTGGCTTCCCAGGAGTATTAAAGTGGTGCTTCAAAATATATGACTGATGGTTTTTTAGTTTATAAGAAAGTGCAACATAAACAACACAAATCCTTTTCGACGCAATGGGCTAAAAAATAAATATACCCTATAATAACATTGTGACATTATATGTTTTACATTCGGATCATACTTGTGTCCTGGTTTATACAATTCATCTTTAAAGATAGTTTTCTTTGGAAGAGAATGATAATTTGATAACCTCTGCATGAACAACACATACTGTTTCTATTGAAATATATAATAAAATTGATCCAAGTTCCTATGTTTTCTGGCCTGAGAAAAGCATTACCTTACATTCACTTTAACCAAAAGAATGGGTGTGTGTGCAGACTGAAGGATCTGTGGACTAAAACGCCGTGTCATCATTAACCTCTGAACATTAATTCATTCACGTTTCCCTTAAGGATATATAAATATCTTTAAGTAGATCTTAAGAGAAAAAAAACATTGTTTCCTCACTCTAAAATAATGTCAAATATTTCATTTTTATCCAGGGTTCTTCAAAAGTATATATTGAACATTTTCATACACCATTTTTTATACACCTCAGCCTACAACTCAACAAAAAAAAAATCAATGTTTTTGAAAACATCAAGAGCTAAGTCTCTAAAGTTATGTGGATCAGAAAAATGTTTGGCTCTGCAAGCCTCTGTAAAATAATTAGCCGGTGATGAAAGAGAATGTGAAATTTTAGCAATAAAGAGAAATGACGGTTCACCGCTTACCATAAGGCCTGGATTCCTTAAAATTGTAAATAATATTCCTATTTTAAAGAGATGTGTGAAAGGCCAAAAAGATTTATCCTTATGTTATTTATATTAGTCCGATAGTCCGATGCTTTAGGATGATCATTTATGAGTCAACTTAAAAGTGAGTACACTGTTTGATGAATGAAAAGATTTATTATGCACTGTCTGGGGAGTCTAGTTAACACCCTCTCTCTGTATTCCTGCTTTAAACAACACCACAAAACTATTTCTCTGTAGTGGTATACAGTAGTGCCGCTGTTATACAACACAATATGCTCCTGCTTTTGTATTTGAGGAATGAAAGTGAAATCATATGTACTCTGGAAAACCCCCAAGGCTGGACTTCTTTCAAACTCTCCGAGCTGATGAGATATGTGCTACATTTCTCAAACATGGATTGTGATGTAGAGTGAAATCAGGCTGCATTCACTTTGTTTCCTGCCCTCAGGTGCACTGCAGAGTCGGATTATACAGTACAACGCTTCACTAACACCCCACTCGTTATGTGCACACTGACTCAGCCTGCCACAGCACCAACAGTGCATGAACACACTCACACATACTCACACACACCGCACACACACAAGATTGTAAGTTCTAGCCAGCCATCTCACACTTACACACAAATGAGCACAGACACACACTAGGATACAGTACTTGACAGACTGTAAAGTAAGTGTGAGATCACATTGCTTAAGCCATTATTAACACCAACATCAGACAAGCTAAAAAGCTGGTGGTTGTTTAATCTACAGTGATATGAATGAAGCAGATCTTCAGGCTGCTTATGTGTGTGAGCATGTTGATGCATAGCTGTGTCCTCATTTACTCAGATGATGCAGTGGGCAGACATGCTGTAAACCTGTGCAAACCTGTATCCGTCCTTTAGACTCACAGCAACACAAATCAGGATGGTCCTGATGAGGATTTCTAGCATGATCCTTCACCTAAATCCATGAGAAACTTTTACCCAAAGAGTGTGTTCTTAAAAATGATGACAATAATGACAAGCTTTACCACATGATGACGTCCATCACTCTCTACTCATTCTAACCATACAGCCACAACTGGCTCTGCAGATTACATGGTGAAACACTGTGACTTTGCACAACAAAATCAACAGCCCTGTCTGACACACTGTATAATATTCATCACATTTTGTAAAAAGAAAAACTGTGCTCTACTCACTGCCTGGTTCCTGTCGGGCAGTCGATAGTTGTGGTTCTGCAGCAGCCGACAGCCGTCCTTGGCCAGTCGCTGAACAGCCTCCAGCCCCAGCCGGCTGGTCAGCTCCTCACGGCCGCACGTCCCCATTCCTCCAACGCTGCTGTCACCGCTGCCACGCAGTGCACATACCCCTCCAAGCTGCAACACAGGAGGCATGAACACATATCTCAACCCGCAGTCCCAGGACATGGTGGACACGGTCAAAAAGTGTTTGTGGTACAGAGGTCAAGAAAGTTCAGTGTTTTGGTCCAAGGGAGAATGAATGCAGTTTGGGCATAATCCGGAAACATGCAAAGACAAGTTTTAATTTTGCCAATTTATGTCCATGTCAGTAGAATGAGATGAAATAGTAATCCTGGGACTCTCTGTGTCTCTTGTCTCTAGTTCTTTCTATCTATTACAGCCTGTAATTCCCTTTATCTGTTGCACCTCTCTCTTTGTCTCAGTCTGACTGCTCTTTGTCAGAGGATCTGGTGGAGAAAGAGTGAGTGTGTGTGATTACTAGTATAAGTGGGCGGGAGTGTGTGTCTTTGTGGGATGAGTGTGTGCTGGGGTTTGTGTGTGTGTGTGGTGTTTGTCTCCTCCCCTCTATAGTTGGGACTTGGAGGTGTGTTAACCACACTAGTAGTCCAAGTGAAGAATATATAGTGTGTAAATAGAGCTATAAAAATACTAGGGATGTATGGATTAATAAATGGAAAGCAAGAGAGATGTGGATAAGTAGAAAAAGAGACTGAGAACAGATTATTTTAAGAAGCTGCAGGATACCGGAGAAATTAGTGGCTTTGTCTAGGGATGGGCTTGATGACAGAAAACATGACTGTGTGTGTCTCTTTGTGTGTGTGTTCCCCAGGGTGCTGCTAGTATGATGGTTATCACCAATGGTGGGCAGCCTGGTCTGTTTATTTTCCTTGGACAAGTGAGAAAGGGGTATTTCATTTGGCTCTGAGCTGGCTAACCCTTCCTGTGAGCTCAACTATCCCACGGTGCCAAGCTCGAGGAAAGGGTAACACATACACACACATAGAACATTATGGCAAACTCCCACGCTTCATTTTGTTTACAAGGAAAACTCCCCCAAATGACAACTCTTATCTAGTAGAATGGCTAGACACACACACACACACGCATCCACTCACACACACACACACACACACACACCAGCACACACAAACACACACAGACATTATGTCAGAGCCACAGCCCCCTGTCCCTCGCCGCTTCCTGTTAACCTGCTTTCAGCTTCCTGTCCTGGACACAGAACATACTGAGATAATCCTGTCTCTTTCTGTGTCTGTTTGTATTGTGCGGATGTCTCTGTCTATCTGTTTTCTCACTCTTTCTCTATCCTAATTTTTTTCTTTGATCTCTGGTTGGGATCTAAAACAAGCTAAAACTTTCACTGAGCTGAACTGAAACTAAATTGGAATTCAAGCCAGTACAGTTTTTGTGTAGTCGAAACTAAATATTTTCATTGCTTATTGAAACCACTGCTCTGTACATCAAGAAACACTTCTAAATGAGACCTGGACTTTACTGTCTGACTTTGTAAGACTTTAAAGTATTGTCCTCCCTCTTATTGTGTCAAATACACCAAACAAAAACTCCCGCTACCACAACAGGTTTCCAAACACCCTCTTTTTCCTCCAAAAGAGCTGGAGAATGAATTTTATGGCCCATGTCAACCTATGATGGCTGTGCTGAATATCTGCCATCATGATTGGAGCATTTTCTTTTATTGACTTTTTTCACCTCTCTGCTATTTGTACATGCTGGGTGTATATACAGCTGAAAAGCTGATCTATTAAGCATGAAATTTACTTGTAAATATATATATAAAATGCCCATAATATTGGTAATTGACACAAAATGTATTTTAATTATAAAAATAATGCAGACAAAGAGAGAGGAAACAAAACTGTTAGAGCTTGTTAAAGCTCCATTCTGTCACCTTTTACAGTGGGTGAACACAAATTCAATATTGTTGTTTACTTTAGAAAAAAAACTTTATTTCTGTTGTCAGACAACAGGCTGAGCATTAAATTTGGTCTAGCTCATAAAAAGTTTACTGTATTAACAAGCAGCTCTTCCCAAGCTGCTGAACAGCAGAAAAAAAAAACATTATTCTTTCATCAGGATCTTGACAGACAAAATAAACAAAAGTACAGGTTAATGACAGCAGCTGCATGGTGAACGCGGCTGTATAATCATACAGCCACAAAGCATCTGCTACTACAACTAAATGAGCTGCAAACATGTTTCAATACAAAGAAAATAGTTGATTGATTGTTTTATGTGATAGTACATATGATAAAACATGCCAGGTGAAAAACAGAAAATATTAAGTTTAGAGGTCATTAATACGTTTGTATTTTAATAATCATCTTTGGCAGCAGCTGTGTTATATAGCTCTGGTTCAATGTACATACAGTTCAACTCTATTAGTGACTGTAAAGACAGTTTTAAGTTCACAACTTTTGTGGTGTTTCTGTTTTTGAGTAATTAAAAACTGCAAATAAGCACTGTCTGAGAAAATGGACAATACTGGCCTTTGTGCAGTTATCCACTACCTCTGTCTTGACAGAGGTGCCCCCTCTTATAGCATAGTTAAGAACTGGGGTGCTAACACAGAACACTGAAGCTCATCTTTGGACTATTCCCCTTTGTAAAGAAAAAAAATCCAGTTTTACCATTTAAGCTCTCACATGGCCTTTAAAATATAAAACCAAAAGGCAAAATCATTCTCCAGTTGTACTCCCAAAGTCATACATGTGCAATCTGTGATGATGGGGTCACAAAAAGCCTTTTCTTTATGTTATAGGATCACAAGGCAAAATCACGAGTAGTCACGATCTTAACTTCTGTATGAGTAATTTTGTTTGAGAGTTGTGTTTTTTTTACTGTTCTCCTCTTCTGCCCTCATCTCTGGTGTAATC
Source organism: Acanthurus tennentii (assembly GCA_029783805.1). Classification (NCBI taxonomy): domain Eukaryota; kingdom Metazoa; phylum Chordata; class Actinopteri; order Acanthuriformes; family Acanthuridae; genus Acanthurus; species Acanthurus tennentii. The sequence goes on along the minus strand of JAPZDZ010000008.1, from coordinate 12,205,386 downwards.
AGAGAATTAATATTTGATGCAGAAAAAGAGGTTTCCACTGTACAGAGATGGGACAAGAGAGCAAACAGACCTCCCTGTGCACTCGCTTCTGACCCCATTTTCTACCTTCAGATACACATGCACACAACTTATATTCAGTGACCTTTAAAAGAGAGCAAGGTAGTCAGAATAAGCCCAATTTGATCTGTTATTAAGGTTGTTCCATGCCCATAAGGTGATAAAGTGACATAGATGAATTGGTCAGTAATGTTCATATTCAACCCAATCCATTTCCAGCCCCATGTTTATAGCAATCTGGGTACAACAGCTGTGGAGAAGCTTTAATGTATCCTATAAAACATAGACATCCTCTCAAAACTGTGAAGCAGCATGAACAAATAAAAAGCATCCAGCTTTTTTCATGTAATGACATTAACAATGACAGCATGTGTTTTGCTGGCACAGGCTGAAACAACAAGTACTTTGCATGTATTTAAGTAATATTTCATAGTCGTATCACACCTCTGACAAGCAGCTGCTGCTTGTGGAAAAACAGCATTCAACCCTTTTTGTTTTTTTATTCATGCCGTGTACAAATAGAGGTCATTTTAATCTTCCTGCCTTAACAATTCAAGACTTACATAACCAATATTACTTCTGCATGTTAACTGAAGAATCAGCATGTGAGCAAAATAACAAAACAGTAACTTTCCTATTATTAAGTTTGAGTACAAGTGTGTGTATTACCGGGCTGCTCTCCTCGCTGGGTGTGCGAGGCTCCTGTTGGCTCGTCTCCGTTGTCTCAGAGTCCTGCTCTGATACTACAGCCAACCACAAAATATATCAAGTTATTAGTGATCATTGTTTACTCTCATTGCATAACAATGTCTGTCACTCTGTGTTTTCATAATGCAGAAAAAAACAAAAAAACAAAATCACAAGAAGAGTTTCTATGGAAAGCTTCACACTGTTGGACTTACAAGCTTTGCGAGTCTTTCGGGCCAGAGCAGCCGCCAACTCACTCTGTACCTGTTGAGGAGAAGGTGTCAAAACAAGAAAATAAACAAATAGTTTGGATTTTGATTTTGGTTTTTAAGTTGACAATGTGTTTTGCCAACCTTCAAAAATACATGCAAAAACTTACCGTAGAGGTGAGCCTCTCAAGAGCTTTCATCTGGAGGATCTCACTGCAGATGTCCCTGTTGCCTTCAGAGTCCTCCTCTGACCTGGAGCACACACACACACACGCACACACATAGCTTTACTTAAAACTGCCAACTGCATTATTGTGATCAACACTCTCCCAAGAAACGTGCTCTCCACACTCTGCACTGCCCCCTGGTATATCTAGGGAGGAACTACAGCCTGTAAACACATCTACTTCTCAGCTGGATGTGTTTACCCATAGACCCACACATTCTTTTCTATATTTAGTCTGTATGTAAATTTATTTAAATGGGTGAAGCCACTCTCTATATTCACCCTTTGAATGAAGAAATATTGACATTTATATCTTAACGAAGAGATCCAACGGTGGCTTCCCAATAGTTGCAAATTGGTTTCTCAGAGACCAAATGAAAGATGCTGGAAAGGTATTGTCAGCTATTTTCAGTTTGGTTGACTAAACAACCTTAAATTAATTGTCAAAATTATTTATCAAGTCTATCTTGTTCCAACTTGAAAATGTGAAGATTTGCTGTGTTTCTCTTTCTAAAATTTAATAATTTTGTGTTATAAACCATTAATGAGACAAAATAAACATTTTTCACTTGAGGTTTTTGGGAACACTAAATGGTTAATTAAAAAGTAATCAACAGTTTAAACGCAGCAGCACTCACATGATAATCATACTGCAGATGAGTGTATGCTCTGTGTGAATATTTCATATGTGGCAGAGTTGTATCTGTGTGTTTTATTTTCCCTCCCATCTGTCTTTCTAGTTCTTCACTGCTTGTGTGTCTTTGTATCAAGCATCCCTCTCTGCCCCCCCTTTGCTCTTTCATGTGGTTTCATTTTAAATAGCTCCCAGACACACCCTTCTATTGATGTTAGTGAGGCTCAGTGTGTGTGCGGCGATGCTGCGGCTGTGTACATGTGTTCAGAATGTATATAGACCTGCGATTTTTTTCCCCAAGCCTGAGTACGTCTGTAAATACATTTGTGCATTTTAATTCATGTGAGTGCATTTGTGTAGATTTGTGTATGTGTGTGTTTTCTGTATAAACAGGTGGTTGTTTTGGGGTAAACTCTGCATCAATCCCACAGCAATAATACAAGGTTGTAGAATATGTCTTCAACAGTGGCAGCACCCAAGGGCCCCTCATCTAATATGTTCTCTTACAAAACCCCTGTTTGGATTGGTCCCAGACACTGCCTCACCCCCACACAAGACACACACACTCTCTTTCTCAAGCATGCACACACGCACACACATACAGAACAATTTGCATACAATTTGGATGTTATCAACAGATCCCAGTGGCACGAGTAATAGTTGTGAAGGAAAGAAGATTAAGTCCTGTGTGACTCCGTG
>JAPZDZ010000008.1:12190716-12202774 GCA_029783805.1 Acanthurus tennentii | reverse complement strand
TGGATGTTATCAACAGATCCCAGTGGCACGAGTAATAGTTGTGAAGGAAAGAAGATTAAGTCCTGTGTGACTCCGTGTGTGTGCGCATTTTTGTGTGCGTGCGTGTGTGTGTGAGTGTGTGTACACTGTAATCTGATAAGAGAATGATAGATGCAGAAGCTGGAGACACTGATAACATGTATCCCTCAGCCTGACACCTCAGCAAATGGCTCTAACACAGACAGAGGCAGGTAGACCAACAGATGCCTTAAAGCAGCATGATAAACCTCATTTTTTTACTTTTGCAAAAAAGGTGGTTTGGCAGTTTGGTGGTTGTGCTTTCCTTTCATTTACAGACAGATGACCTTTGAAATAAAATCAGCAATATTCAAACTTCTGACGGGGGTGGATAAAAAAGGGCAAGTTATCATGTAGACATTGCAGCTAATTTCATCTTTCCTTGTCTATTAGTGGATCTTTTCAAAGTCTTTTCTAAGTCATTTAAACTTTTTCTTATCAGGGTCATTAAGTTTTTGTTGCCAGCGATCATTTGGTAATTTGGTGACTCACAATGAGCCTGAAATGTACCAGAGCTGTAAAGGCGACACAGCAGGAGGTGTGTCACCAATCATTAGGCGGCACAGAGCAGCACAGATAGAGGATTAACATGACTGGTGCTTAGAACGCCTCCCTGTTCTTACCATGTGAGAAGTGCATGCTGTAAAGTGTAGTCATGTAATGTAATGTTTCGTGATTTACAGCTTCTTTTGTGAACAATGTGTCGACCAATGTTTGCTATAGATTCCTTATATTCAATAAAACTACATACTTGAAATTACCTGCTGCATATGCAAAAGTGATTGTGATCTGGATACAGCTGATCGCAAACAGCAGTTCAAGCTTGTGCTGCAATGTAGATTTGTGGAGGAGGAGAATAATCTCTGCAAAAACCAGTAAATGTTGGTTTTCCTTCTCTAGCTAAAAAATGTTCCTCCAGCATTCTTATGAGTCTGTTTGGTTTTGGTTCTTTTTGGACAATGCACCATGCAAAATTTGCATGTAGCTCAGGTGTCATATTATAGCTCCAGGCAATCCTACACCTTTTGCACATTGATATGCAGAGACAACTGTATTTTAATAACTGGCAACTTAATTGTTATTAACTGACTCCTCCTACTGAAGTATGTACACATATAGGTCATATTGTGCAAGAGTTTATGTTACTGCATTTGTCCCCTGTGTTTTGCATCTGTATGAACATTTTTTGCAACTGATATACAGCAAAGGGCTGAGATTAGTGTATGTAAATTAGTGTGTTAGATGGGGTGAAGTTCATGACTTAACATGAACTTCACTATAACCAAATCACATTTTGACAAAGTCAAACTTTTCATGGACTGAACTCTAAACAAACAAATGCAGTAACTTCGTCCACTGCAGGGGCAGTGCGCAAGGCATCTTTTCATGGTTAAACTTTAATTCCTTCTCCTTACACAGCTCTACTAAAAAGCACTATATATGCAAGTTTTGTCCTCACTGTAATGTGAGGCAAAGTGGAAGAGAGGGAATGAGACAGACACTTTCCTGCCAATGAAGCTCATTAAATTGAAACTGAAGTGGATTCAGATGGAGATGGAGTGAGAGAGAGAGAGAGAGAAGGGGGGGTGTATGCTTTTGTACAATTTCTATATTAGACTTTCAGTTAAAATAACAATAGTAAATTTGAAAGATTTAGGCACTATGATGCACTATGATGAAGATTGAGTTTGAAACCTGCTTGATGTGAGATTCTTGTCAAAACAACATTTATTTCTGGCAAGCAGTGATGATATGCAGTAAACTAATCAACTTTAATGACCACAATGTGCCTGGTAGCAAATATTACTGCTCAGACAGAACAATCCCTGGGGGCACACTGGTAGTGTTGACATAAACTGATTAATGACACACACAAACACCAAGAAACATCTTCTACACATGATGCAGAAGAGATAACCCATTTAATTAGTAGCCTGGTGTTCTTGGGCTTTAGTAAATCACTGAAAGGAGACATAACAGTCAGCTTATTTTGCCTTAGCAAGATATCTGTATCAATTTAATACTGGCCTCATTAGATTAAACTACAGCAGGAGTTACAAAGCCATAATTTATTAAGAGACAGCATCAGTTACACCTGGCTACGTTTACAATCCTACTACATCAACCTCAAAAACTGTGTATTCTCCAATTAAAAATTCTGTAACAACAACACAGGCTGATGTAAGCAAGAGAAAATCCATGCAGCTTTGCAAGGTGACCCTCAACTTTTGCAGCACCTGTTTTTTTAATAAAGACATATTTGATTACAAGAAGTGCTAAGGAAAAGACCACAGATACATCACATTCTCTATGACATATTCTTAAAAGTATCCACGTAATAGTTTTATTTTTAATTCCCGCATTTCATTAGGCTACAAGTAATCCAATCCTCTTTTAAAGATTTCAAGATTCAAGTTTTAACATAAAACATGGTATACTAAAATAGATGAGGCAACAGCTCCTCAAAAATTAAACTAAAACATTATGATCTCCCTCTGGTGTCTGGCTGTAGCATAAGTCAGAAACCCCGCTCCCTACATGTTTGCAGAGGGGTCACATGGGTCAAACTAAATAATTAAAGTACATGTCAAATTAATTTCCCCACATATGGTCTTTTTCATTTAAGGTAGTTCCTTCTGGTGCACCATAAAGTTTTCTTTTGTCTGATAAGTTTGGTTTTAATCAGTTTTTGGTGTGTGAGCTACAACCTGATACTGTGACTCCATCTGCCAAACACGATTGTCAACCATCTTTATTTTAAGTCACTGATTAACATTAACCGACGGATTAGTGTAGCAACCAATGAATCATTACTGTACCTTCTCCAAGTTTCAGAATTACAACATGAGAAGGCTCTCACTGATGAAATTTCTTGGTGTGATAACTATTTATTGGATTAAACTGGATCAAAAACCAAGGTAGTGATTATTGGTCCTAGACATAACATAGAGGCAGCCAAGGAGTGTATCTGGGTGTATATATCTTTGTGCCATTTTTCAGCAATTACTTTGAATTTCATGCAAACATCGAAGCTATTGTGAAGTGGGAGTGAAAGAGAATTCACCAACTCCACAAACTAAATTCCTTTTCCATCTCGTCATCCTCAGTCATTTTTATCAATCTTTTAGTGAGAGTCTCCTGAGTTTTTCTTTTATCTGCTGCTCTCACAGCCTCACAGTAAAAGACAGCCTGAACAGCATTGCTTAAGTCTGTTCTAAGCTCACTAGAGTGAAACAAAGAGATCAGATTTTTTTTTTCAACCAACAAATCCTTCAGTAAGCAGCGTGTATTTTGGTTACTTCTGGACATGTTCTAGCAAGTGTATTTTCTCTACTGCCATCAGGGCGTTGTTACGTTTTACTTGCCTGTAAAAACTCATGGATATCCTACGCATTACTTCTCTTTTTAATCAGTGTCATTATTGGTGAATGTTTGATGTTTAACAAATCACCCTTATAGGAATTAATGAAGCTGTTTGTATTGTGTTATCAAGTCTCCTGAAATAAGACAGCGGAGTTACATCAGGTGCTTTCCCTCACAGTGCCAACTATTCTCCTTTACACCAACAAGAGAGAGACGGACACATGGGGGATGGAAGGAGGGAGAGAGGGTGTGAGATGGAGAGAGAGATAGAGAGGATGCCTTCAGAGACATGGTGCGACAGTCAAAGAGAGACACAGACAGCAGCAGGGTCAAAGTGACAGACGGAGTGAGAATGTTAAATATATAATCTCATCTATGTCAAATCTGTGAAGGTGAAACAAATGTGCTAAAATTGCACCTATATGTCAACAATGCCCCTTATTCCCACCCACTCCTTTGCACCCTGTCAACCTGTGGAGATACAGTGGTGGAGTGCATATAAGTATTCATGTCATCCACTATAATTTAGATAAAGTGACTGATGGAGAACATAGGATTGTGTACAGTGCCATATATGAGATTAATATGACATTCAATTCCCCTTGCTGTTGTGCTCTCTCCCTGGTGTCTGTGAAAACCCTTTGATGCTGACACACAGATGAATGTGTAGACGTTCCCTTACTCTCCATATATGCTCTATTTTTTTGTCCCTCCCGAAACCGTCTAACTCTCTCTTTCTTACTCTGAATGACAGATTGAGTTCAGTAGCAGCCTCAGCAGGAATCCCACACACACACACACACACACACACAAACAGAAGAAGCAAAGCAGGGAACTCTGGCTGACACCACTCTGTGTGTATCTGTGTGTGTGTCAGAGCCCATAATGAATGTGTATTTCTTCCATACATGCGGAGGTGTGTTCGCTTGCATATATGAGAGTGTTTTTCCTTACATAAGCAGATTGTGGATTTAAAACATTGCATAGAGATTAGTTTTCTAGCCAGGATTTGAGGAAGACATTGGAGAATGTGTGTACGTGTGAGTGTACGTTAAGTTGCAAAACAGTAATTCTTCCAAGTATGCACTGCCAACAAATCAAGTGCAGTCACTTGTCACATTTCAAAGTAAATCATCAAACAGACAAATGACCTCAATCTTGAATCTAAACTGGAATGATGTCACTTTTATATTTCATATAAGCAATGGGTTTCCACTTCAGGTCAATGGAAATGGACAACGGAGTCACACTGACCACCAGATATGATCATGCTGAACCTAGAAATGCATGCCAATTATCCTGTCTCTGCAGTCAGTTGATTTTTTTAATAGATTTTATGAACAGAAAATTTGAACAGCCATTTAAACTTGGGAAAAAAAATAAAATATTCAATATGTATTGATTTTCTGAGTTCTAAATGTACAAAGTACAAGTGCTGTCCTTTGCAATCCAGCACAAAGTGCTCCTACACATTGTGGTTGTTTAACACAAAATAAAAAATAGCAGTTTGACTAGAACACCTGATTTTTCTTTGGTCCAAACATGATGTTTTTCAGGTAGTCAAAGTCCTACCAACTATCCATCGCAGCATGACATGCAGGCGGATATTAAATGCACTTACGGGCTGTTGGCCCCACCTCCAGAGCGAAACTGGACATATGGAGCAAGTTGTAGGAGGAGTCTCACAGCCTCTGGCCACTCCCCCTCACTGGAGCGGAACTCACAGGAGGCGGAGTCACACTCCTCAAAGCTGAACTGATAGTATGAGTTGGAGTCCGAAAACACCACCCGCTGGTCCACTGGAAGAAGACACACACCAAAAAAAATAAGTGAGAAGAAACAGCTTCCTCTCCTGATGTGCAACAGAACTTAAGTTCCCCTCCTTTTTCTTTATCATTATCACTGTGACAATGTATGACTACTATAATAATACATCTATAATAATACCTGATGAACATACACTGTTTATAAAGGTAATTAAAGTGTAATCCAAGAGTCAGACACTATACTTTTCAGGGGCCACCATGCTTGCTAAATATATATTGTATAATAGATGATGAAAAGAAGTATTGCAGAAATGCATCAAGTTGTTCTTGTAAACAGTCATAAAGAAGCAGTGATAAATTTGTTAGATCATCCTGATTACACCACATTCAAACAGCCATTCAAAAGGGGTCAAATGTATTTCAAATGTGTGTGAAAACCCTTCCCTAAAGATTATAGATGGGACAAGATTTGAACCACTTGTATTTCTACTGGTGCACCAAAATGGGGGCCCAATTTGAAGGAATTCTGTAAATTTTTTATGGGTGGTTTATGGCAGACACTTGTTACTTTTGGAGAAATAGTAAAAACATGGTGACTGCAACAAAAACCTGTATCAGTTATGGTGGATTAGCCAGTCCAATGAACTGCAGCAGAGCAAGTGTTCAAAAGCAGGAAGCCTCAAGAGGATCAGGTTTCTCATTATTTAAAGAAACATTTACTGCCTTTGAAAATTAAAGCCTCTTTACTATGATCTGCCACCCTTAACATACTTAGTGTAGTCAACAAAAAACGTGAAAAAGTAAGTAAAAGACAATACAATACAATATTATAAAATAACACATTCTGCTACATTTTCTTTATCAGTTGGCTTTATTGAATACAGAAATATGAGTCATATCCAGACATACAGGTTCAGTGATAGGAGGCTCAGAGTGTGTTAAAATGTGAGCTTTTAAACACAGTCTTTGGTAAATAATGAACGAGGATGTTTGGGATTATAAGTGGGGGCTTGGATACACTGAACAACAGTTTTACCTTGTGGAAATTTAAGCAAGTGAATGAAGCAGTGAATTATCTAGTGAACTGGTTCATTGTTTGTTTTTATACAGATGTGCAAATTGCTGTTGATAATGCTTGAAGTTTTAATATAAACTTCGAGACATAAGCAACCTCCAGGCATGTTAGGGTGTGTGTGTGGGTGTGTGTGTGTGTAGGTGTGTGATTGTGTTTTTACCAGACAGCAGGACTCCCAGCTCCAGCAGCACCTGCCAGACACGCACAGCAGTAGTCCGACAGCGCACGTACACACACTGCTCACACAGCCACTGCACCAGCTCCACGCCCACATAGCTACGTCTGTTAAAATACACACACATGCATTTTCAGCACACAAGTACAGCCACAGAGTGCTAGAATACTTATGCACACACACACACAGCTCTTCTCTTGGCACAAGGGTTGTCTTTTTTATCAATATCCATTGATTATTCATTAGTTCTCTGTAAGCCTTTTCCTCTGAAACACTGAATACTTTCCGTCTGCTCTCCCCCAGGATGAACTCCCTGTGTATGTGTGGGTGTGTGTTCTTGAGTGCAATGATGTGTAAGAGTATCTATTTATATTCACGTCCAGATGTTCACATGGCTTTTGCATGCATCTTTATGTACTGTATGTACAGTATGTTGCATGAGAGTGCATGTATTCCCTGTCCATCGAGTGCTATTATGTCTGCGTCACACTTTTTATGCCCTTCTGTGAAAACAACTCGACTGGCCAATCAGAATGGAGCTCAAACAGTGACTAGCGAGTTGTATACGCTTCACCGGACACATCGATTCAGCCCTGCACACAAACAGACACCAAAGCAGAGATAAGTGTACCGTATGATTCTGGCCAGGTGTATCTTGTCTTTAGCTGGGTATGGTCCATGAGAGAGGAAGGCATTCCTCACAGTGCGACCAGCACATGGAAAACTCTGGGAACAAGACTGACACATACAGAAAACCAAGTCAAAACAGATGTTATCAAGTATTTTAAAATCTGAACACTCATTATCAACATTATTTTGGATGTGACCATTAGGACAGAGGAGAGCCAGAGTGTTGCTGTCATTGACCAGTTCAGAAGGACAGCTCGATTTGTTTTTCCCCTGAGGAACTGAAACATTGACTGTGACTATCGCACTCTGCAATAATCCCGCTATTGACACTATGGTAAACATGACCATATTTCAATTAAGCTGCTTACATGGGCTGCTTGTTTTAAATTGATATTTACATTTACATACTACGGAGCAGAGCTTGCTCAATGCTTGAGGAGACTCCATTCACAGTAAGTTACAACATCAGAGACTCCCACAAGTGTAAACATATCCACAGCTCTTATCCTTAATCTTAACTTTGCCTCCATGGCATAGTTTTGTAGCTATGAGGAAGCAGATTTAGCAAAGGACTGCACTTCATATAGTCACTTTACCTTGTATAAAAGGATGGTAGGACTTGTGTTAGATAAATGGTTCCATGTTGTAACATTAAAGGAACCTTGTAAACTTTTGAACACTCATGTATGGTTATGGAGTAACATTTCAAAGAGTGTGTCCCCATTTTGTTTGTCATCTTGTTAACATGCAGTAGGATGCACATACAAAAGCACAGAGCTGACACATTACACATTGCTTTTCACATAAGGCTGTTGGCTGGTAGAAACATTAAAGTAAACAATACAGGTTTTCCAAAACATTCAAACTATCAGCTTTGCAGGTCTTTCATGAAGGAAATGCATTCAACACTTTCATTTTCTCTCAAGAATATACATACTTCATTTAGGTGATATATATTGAATGTTTCTTTGCTTGTTTGTTTGTTTTAAAGCAAAACTCAAGGTACATTTAAGGTAAGCTAAGAAGATGGCGAATCATCGCCCTAATCTGAATATTGCATTCTAGATGTTCTGCAGTTTTTGTCAGGGAGTGTCTTGGCCTCAAATCAGAATTAGGAATCATTAGGGTTTGGTGATAAAACAATCTTCAATAGGAAGAGTCACAAAAATGTACACCTGTAATAACAATAAGCTTCAGATGTTTTTCCTGACCAAGTTTAGTCAACTCCCAGAGTTAGGAGATTTAAACTGGCAAAGACCAAGCTTGTTGATGCTTTTTTAAACCATTTCCTTGCTTACATGTAGGTGCTCATAGGCAAGTTTCAAACAGCATCATTCTGCTCTGTGTACAACATCAATGCTGGGTTCCAGTGAGACATGGTATAAAAATAAATGTAGTTCAATACAAACAATACAAAAATTCAACAGTGCTGAGGAACAAAAAAAATCTATGCAGAAAAAAAGACCTTTTGGCACAGAAGTAACAGCAGTGCACATAAACAACAAGCGTTTAAGCTACAAATGTTGACTTCTAGATTTAAAGTTAAGAGACTTTTAAGTTTGTGTATGCATGTATGTGTGTGTGTGTGTGTGTGTGTGTGTGTGTGAAACCAGCTTTAAAAAAAAGCAATAGGTAACATTTTCAACTGATGTCATCTGTTTGAGGCAAACCAAACACTTTTTTGCTTCATTGCAAAACTAAAGAGATGACATCACCTGTGTGTATCTGTGTGCGTGTGAGTATTTCCTTACCTTGTGTACTGTAGGTCCAGTGCTCGGTCCGGGTATAGTGTCAGGTGATTGCTGTTGACACAAAATACACAGAAGCTGTCAGGGCCAACACACACATGCAAACACACACATGCACACCCACGCAAACACACATACACACAGTAAATACACTGAGCAAACAGGACTGTGACATAAGATTTACCATTACCAAAACATTAGTCAGGTTTTGTTTTATTCAATACATATACACACACTTTCTGATGACATTTAGTGCTTCAATGTACAATGACACATAAAGAACGTAGCCATTTTTTTTACTTGGAAAGAGTCTGATGATTTGTACTGGTGACCTGAATAGTTTAACAGTGACACACATTCACATTCACTCAAGCACTTCTCAATATGAAATCCGTACAAAACTAAAGAGTAAAAAGACATTTATTGGTTCAATTCCTCAAGAGTAAAATGCAACTGTCAGTCCAACTTTGCCCCATTACAAATGGCTCCATGGTTATTAACATCATGTTGTTGTGTATGCCCTGGGCGTATCCACTCTTCCTCTACTTCCTCCATCAGGAAATAAACTCTTAATCTTTATGGATTATTATGGTGCTAGAGGAGCTAGAAGGCAGCATTGACACTGTGGTGAAACACTGGTCATAAAACAGATTAAAAACTAACTGTAAGTGTTAGATCAAGTAGAGCGGAAACTGCACTTCATGCAGCCATCTGTTTTTGTGTCTCACTGCAGCACAATACATTGTAATGTAATTCAATAACACCTCGTCTTGGCTTCGCTGCTGTTAAGTTTAAAGCTTGCTTTAAATGTTTAACAGCTCCATGAACATACTCAGAAAATAATTATTAAATATAAATTTTTTATATTGCTGATATACGGCAAACATTCAAATAATTTTTTTAGACGCATGCCAAGACACTTTTAGATATGATTGTTGAGGGGGTTTAATATGTTACTTTCCAGCCACACAGGGACCCATTTACAGTGTCCATAAAAGTAATAATCTCCCTCATCTCCCTCCCTCACGTTTTACTGTTTTACAACATCGAATCAAATACTCTTTATGACACTGATCAACAAAGACTTATTGATATCAAAGTAAAAAAAAACCTACCTAAACTCAACTAAAGTATGCAATACAATATTTGTCCCCTTTACAAACATGTCTAAAATTATCACCAGTGCAGCCAAGAGTTTCCCTTTGAATTGATATCACGTGTGTGTAATAAAGGTGTGACTAGTGACTGTAGGTCAAATACACCTGTGTCTGCAGGGTCCAATAGCCAGCCTCTTGACTAAAACTAAATATCCAAGACAAAGGAAATAAGACCTTTGTCACTGCAGACTTATCAGTAGAAGTAAGGGCACTGAGGTGTTACTCATTACAATAGATATAGCTGCCCTCTATTCAAGTGCCCCTGTTAGCTATGACAGTAATCCAGCATTCACAACACCAGGACCCCAACAACTAAAGCAGCTAAATGGTATTCATACATTTTTTATATTATTAATTACACCTGTGCTATTGTTACTGTGACATGTCAGTAAGTTTATTTCTATTGTCTTTGCCTATTACTAACAAATCTGTGAAAGAGTCACTGGAAAGTATCAATCAGTGGTATGTAAGGATACCAGAAACATTTCAAGCCATGGAAGAGAAAGTATGGTACAGCTAAGAACAACAAAACGACTCCAATAAAGAGAAAAAAAGTTTTTACCGTCTAATGAGAGAAAAGTTCTGCTTTTAAACAATCTCCCAAAATGTTCGGTCATGTCAGTGTGATGACGATGAGATGTTTTCCTGAATGAGACCTTAAAACACCTCAAAGATAAATGGTAAAAACAGTAAAAATATTAAATAATCCTATATAAATACTTGCTGCTAACTTTGGAGAAGGCTTATTTATTTAGAATAAGAACAAAACCGAGCCAAAAAGGGTTTTAAAGCAACACTGTCAAAGTCCTGTGAGAGCCAAGGCAAGTGGCCAATTTAATGCAGGACCTTAAATTTGCTCTCCTTGCAGCTTGACCAGGCTTCAGTAGTTTTGCTAAGAATGGGAAAAATGTTGAGTCCTGTTCTATCCACACAGACTCAAAAACTGTAATTTCTGCCAAAGGAGACTTACAGAGATTTGTTTTCAAGAGTATTTCTTCAGTTGATCAGCACCAAAAAACCTAACATGCAAAAGTCCAAGAGGGTGGATTTATTTTGTAGATTTTTATAAACACTCTAATTCTACTGCATTTGCATTTCTATTCAGTCCTGGAACAAAACAGGCTCTTTATCAGTGGATATACATGAGAAAATATCCAATACTGCTATGTGCTCTGCAATCCCTAATAAAAATGCAAACTGTAGAATTGTATTAGGATGACGATCACGCCGCCAGCGTTCGTCACAGACAGACAGATCAGAGCCTTCTGCAATAGGAGTGTAACTGGTCTGTGAGCTCAGTCAGTAAAGCAGGATCACTGATAGAGTTGTGGGTTTGATTCACTCTGGAAACCCTCACAGAAAACTGAGTTTGTGGCAATCCCTGCTGCCCTTCCCTGCTAACTGGCTGACATTATCAAATCCACCAGATGATGAGAAATGAGTTAGTATACATAGAGGTGCAAAAAAGAGGTGGGCTGAACAAATCACAACGGTCTATGCTCATATGACTGGGGATGTAAGCATGACAGATGCACAGGGAGAAAGATGAGGCGTTGAGAGAGATCACTTTAATCGTAATAGTGAAAGGAGACAAATTGAGCAAGACAGAGAGAGAAGGAAAGAAGTGCATGGCTTTGGTTTTTTTAGTTGCAAGAAAATGAAACCATAAGATGATTGGAGAGACGTAGAGAAGTGTGTGTGATCTTCATTAGAACAATGATACTTTCTATGATGTCTCAGACAAAGTATACAGATTGAGTCTACACTTACACACAAACATTATCTAAAGCAAGTATATGCAGGGCAGCTCACCTGCTCTTACTTATTAATGAAGTAGTTTGACATTTTGGGGAATGCCCATATTTGCTGCTGGTTTACCCTTTCTGTATATTTACCATACAGATGTTAGAGTGGTATTGATTTATTACTTAGCAAGACACAGAATAATTGTATTTCATTAAGAGTGGAACTCTCCCTTTAAGACTATTGCACACTTATCTCTGTGTTCTCTGTGATCACCTATACTTTAATTTTCTGAGTCTAACTTACAGTTGAGTTGCTTCCATTTAATATACTTTTTGTATCTA
>JAPZDZ010000008.1:12168181-12190616 GCA_029783805.1 Acanthurus tennentii | reverse complement strand
TCTTGTTCCAGATTCTCAACTGTAAGGATTTACTGTCTACCTTTGTGCTATGTGACATTAAAGTAAATAGCATTTGGTTCTGGATTGTCAGTCTGACAAAACAAGGGGTGTGAAGACGTCATTTTGCCTTTCAGGAAATTCCATTAGGCATCCAATATTATTGCAGGGTCAGGGCAACGGTTGATGCCATTTTCCATTACTGATGGCGGACAGTCATTGATCACAGAGGCCTCTACCAACATAATATTGTGATTTAAAAAACTGCACCCTACTAACTACATACCACCACACATTACCTTTTTTATTGACCCTACAATTCATTGTTTAAATTGTGAAATTGAGGTAAGTTAATTGATGAAAAAAAAGCCATTGCAAAGTTACTATTATACTAAAATGAAAGATAACAGAAAAAAAACCTGACATGACAGAAAGGTCAAAAAGCACAGTTTTCACATTCAAAACTTAAGATAGGGCTGGAGTTTCAGATTTACCCATATTGGAAAACATTTTCAAAAGAGCTTAGTTTTTGGCTGTGAAAAAGGCCAGCTCAGTGCAGACGTCCCCTGAGATAACAGTAAAGATGAGAGCTCCTTTTTTTTTTAAGGTCCATGAAGACGTGCAGTGTTTGGACTGGGGGTTAAGTAGAGCACACCAGCCATCCAAGCACAGACTAAATAAATTGTTTCTGACTCTGTCTCGCTCCCTCTTTCTCTCTTTTGTCTTGGTTCCTCTATCTTATCTCTCCATCTCTTTGTCTCCCTGTCTGGTGAATACAGATCTCTCGAGAGGTCTTTGTTTCCTCACCATCATCTCTTCTCACAAACACACTCAAGAGACACACACCAGCACTAGAGGAGGTGTTTCATTCATACTGTATCGCACAGCAGAAATGTCTACTGGCCATGTTCCTGTAAAGTCTTCTTTGTCTGTGCCTCAGTTTCCCACAAACACACACTCCTCCGTCACAGGGTTTACAGTACATAGCCATCTGTACACCGGAGGCCAAAAGAGAGTGACAGAACAAGAGATGAGAAGAGGAGGGAAGATGAATGAGGAGGAATGAGAGCTATAAAGAGAGAGCACATGCTGACACGCTTATCTGTGTGATGACTTCAAAGTGTGTATACAGAGAGAGAGAGAGGGAGGGAGGGAGCAGTAGAGAGCGAGGTCATTATCTGCAAGAAATGGATTACTCTCAGATTAGATTGCTGAGCACAGTGAAGAGCTATAGTAGGGTTTGCTTGGCAGGCCCCCTCACACACACACACACGCACTAAGCTCCTGTCGGCTCCTCGACGGATCCGTCATACAAGGAAGTTGAAATGGAGACATCAAAGTCGCAACAGCTCAATGAACACACACACACCCACACAGACACAGACACACACGCAGACACTAACACACTAACACACAAAACACACACAAAGTAAAAGTAGCTAAGAAAGCCACCAGAATACGCCTCGTACACATGACCTTTGGCTTAATGACCATGAAGAATATCTTTTGATAACAGACCAATTCTAGGTGTCATCCACCAATGGAACATATATCACCAACGGTTTTGAATAATTAAGCATTTATGTCATTTTTTGAGCAAAAATGACAACAAAAAAAAGTCCTACTTTTAGATTTTCAAATGTGAATATTTGCTTCTTTCCTTTCATTATAGTGAACCAGATATGTGTAGTTTTGATGTCCACTAAAGATTAAGAAAATTGTGATTAGTATTTTTTACATTCCTACATGTTATAGATCAAAACATTATTTCATTAATCAAGAGAGTAATCTGCAGATTGACTGTTAGTGTTTGCATCCCCACGCTAAGAGATTTTGGACATTATAAAACCAGATGACTTTGAGAGTTAATGTCTTCTGCCACTTATGGTTCTTTCTAAAGAAGTCCTTTTTAGAGCAGGTATTATAATTTTGAGATTTCAGACATCCCAAACCATGCAAACTAACTTTTTGCTATCTATAAAATAATAAACACAATTTTAGGATACTGTAATTTTATTTGCATAAATTTACAGATTTCTTGGCTTGTATGATTGACGTCTGTATATTTTTCTGTTTCATCGTTGTCTTTCATGTGTTATGAGTGTTTTCTAATTCTGCATATACATTGCATTATTGTGCATATTTTTTTCTTCTAAGTAAATTATATTCCTGCCTTAAAATGCATATTTAAGTTGTCAATAAAAATGCAAGTAGTATGGGCATGCTTCTCACTATGCTAATCCTTTCAATACAGTGTTCTGGTAAGAGTATGTGGTGAGTGTGTGTTGAGTCTTTCTCTCCACCCCTCACTTGCCCTTTCATCTTTCTAATCTCAATGTATAATGCAGTTGAAATATTGCTGGCAGACATAAAAACACATCACAAGCCACTGTTTTGCTGCATTATAAAGCAGAAATGAGATCATCTTCTCCTCTAAGACAGAGATAATAAAGTCTTACATTATGACTTGGATAATCTCATTTTACAGCATAAATTATGTCTTTGAGCAACACTCTGTAAAGTAAATTTATATACAGTGTGTGTGGGTTTAAGTATCCTAAGACTGGGTTTGTCTTCAGATTTTAATCCATAGAAAGGTTTGACTTCACAACTAAAGTTCAAATTGAGTTTATTTTTGTTATACACATCTGAATGTCTAATTTAAGAGATTAAAATCTGGAAAAGCATGGAGGCAGAAATATAATTTATTCATTTTATTCATTCAGGTTATTAAAAACAAAGAAGACATATAAGCTGCAAGCCCGAAAACATTCTCTTTGAAAACTAAACTAGAGCACACTTTCACCATCTCTACCTTCAATATCCATCATCCTTTGCTTGCATTGAGACTGCTTACACATTAAATAGCAATTGCAATGACGCATGAGCGCATATAAGACATGCACATTAATCAGACAACCACTATGTGTGTAATGTTTAACATTTGCTTTGGAGGTTTCTTGTGTTTTCAATGTTCTATTCATCTGTTTTTTTTTTTAATAAAGGAACCAGTCACAAATCTGTAAAATGACAAATTAAGTCCCTACTTGCTCACCTCTGCAATAACCATTACCACACAGTCTATAATATATTACTTTACTGGCCATTAAGAAACAGAGTGTTGTAGTCAAGAAAGCCTTATTACTCATTAAATAATGTTTATCTCTCAAGCTGCCCTTCACATTCTTGATTCTCCCTCTGATGTCAGCAACCAAATCCAATGAAAATAGTACACAGTTAGTATCACTTTCCTCATCAGTGATTCTGCACACGCATATTTCTCCATGACAACATAAAACTGATTTTTGAAGTGATTCTTGTGGCTCTCAAATCTGACACCTGATCTGTGATCAACTCTTTGGAGGAGGAGGTAAAAAAAAAGCTAGATTTTTCATGTAAACTTCTACATGTGTGGCTCCAGCATATAGCACCATGACAAGTGTAAAGAAAGTCAAAAAGTCAACAAAGTTTTCCCTTAAGTAAGTCCCTCTGATCCTGTCGTATAATAGCTATTCAAGGATTAATAATTGAATTCCAGAGCAAGTCAAAACAGAGAGTAATGTAAGACAGGATTGACAAAGGTGAGGCTGTTGCAGGCTGGAACCAAAGGCTGCAGACGGCTCTTGTATTTGATGACAACATTTGTTGCATTTCTTGACAGCTTGCACTTTTACAGGGCCCCAAATATGAGATACAAAAGAAGAAAAAAGGAATGAAGAGGGAAAATATCGTATTGTACTCTACATGAATCAACCAAAATAAACATAAAAGGTGTGCAGAGGTGTCCACCTGTTGGAGATGCTGTGATTTGAGATCAAGTCACTGTTTTGTTTATAGTGTTCAAAAATGTTGAGTGCAGTTGTAGTGCTGTGCAAAACACAGCAGTTCCTCTCTCACATCTTTTTTGGAGAATGTATATGCACATATACAGACAAGTATGAGTCAGTTGCAATGTGTATGCGCCAGGTGAAGCATAGCCAACTGCCAGTGTCTAGAGAGAACCAGTCTGCACAGAACAGCCATACCTTTACACTACTTACCCACGCCTCATCACACTCACCCACACACACTAAGTCTGATGAAGACAGGGGGAGGAAAACCTCACCATTTTCTTCTTAATCTATTCTGTGTTCACCCTCATTTCTTTCCTCAGCTCAAGCAAAGGCACTGAACAATAACACAAAGGTGACGTGGTACATGCTACGGTTTTGTGTTTGGAAAATAGTCTGTTATTGAAATAATCCAGTCCTCTGTGTCTTTATTATGGTTTTTATAATAACATTTATCTGGACTGGATTCTCTTCTGAAATTTATTATAGAATAATCTATTATCACTTGAGAATTTAATCAAATTCATTTTGAAAGGCACATTGAGCAGTCTTATAATGTGAGTCCTTTAAACATCACTTAAAATAACAAGATGTAACATGACATAACCTGTTTATCTTCTCGGTCAAAAGTGGCTTTGCAACAAATGTTGTGTATCTTTATCACATTTGGCACCAGTGGGACTAGAAGCATCTGAATCCCAAAGAGGGAATCTGACACGTTTTCTCCTGGCTGCCACTGAGGATGAAGATGAGCGAAGCTGACACTCTGAGCAGATATTTGGCTTGTCAGGTGTGTTCGTTCCACATCAGGGCACAGCAGTCACACACATTTACATGTACTGCTCAGTAGACCGATAATTACAAAACAGAGCCGGTGAATCCATGAGATGAATTTCAGATGGCTGATCTATAATTTTGCCCCATTTGGACCGAGGGGGTTACACTGTAACTATTACAGAGATTTAAGGTTTTTTGTACAGAATAGAGCTAAAACAAACAGTCAAATAACTAACTAGTCAATTAACAAAAAAATATTCAATTAAGTCATTTTTTTAAAAAAAATGTCAGTCATTATTTTCTGTTTCAAGCCTCTCCAATGTGAGTGTCTGTTGTTTTTCTCTGGATTAAATCATCTTAAAATGATTATCATTGAGTTGAACATAGATGAAAAAAACATGGCATTAGAAGACAGCACCTTTCAGAGCTTGTGACGGGCATTTTAACCGTTTTCACGTTTTATAGACTAAAGAATTAATCTGGGAATTTGACAAAGCATTGACAGACTTCTTGGTCATTGAAATGATATTTTTTGTGTACACGTATGCATACAGATGTATAAATGTGTGTGTTTCTTCTACGTAGGTGTGTGTGTGTGTGTGTGTAGTGGATCTGTTGGGGGGTGTAGTGTTGCCTTGACTACCGTAGTGTGAAGGCATGATGTCCAACAGCTATTTGTGATTATGGATGTAACAAACACACACACACACACAAACATACACTGCCTCTGCGACAGTAACCTAGCCTAATGCTTGTAACAAAATGAAAACACCTGAGTCGTGACGGGGTTACGAAACAGCCCCACGGCACACAGCCGTGTCGGTAAAACTGACGGTTAAAAAAGATAAAACCGACCGCCGTTGCTAACCTTCATTAAACATAAAACAAGGAAGGACAAACAGTCCGCCAGCGGTCGCTTTGAAATACTCACGCTCTTCTTCCGCAGGTGCAGCCCGTGCTTGAGTAGCCCTGGCAGATCCCGGATTTTGTGTTTGAGCTGAGCCTGGTCCCGTGCGCTCCGGTTCCATCGCAAACCCGCGAGCAAGCCGTCCTCTGCGGGCTCGGAGTCCTCCATGGTTCCCTTTCCTTCTCCTGTCTGTCCTCGAGCTCCGGATTTAAATTTTTTTTTTTTTTTTTTTTTTACTGTATCCTCACGAGACGCACCGCCGCCCGCGCCCGTTCGCCATTTCCCCCCGCCTCGCGCTCACACTCGGCGACCTGCATCTGCAATCAAACCGCGCGCAGCGACCTACTGAATGTATTCCGCAGCACGCGACGCTGCTGCTCCACCCAATGGCTCGCGCGTCCTTCTCCTCAGTACTTACTAGGTTGATGTGTAGATGTGTGTTTGAGGGGGGTGTCACAGGTGCATGGAGAAATTGCATCACTTCCACCTTTCATACGTTAACCAGTCGGACAAAGGAAAAGAGTGGAAGAGGTTTAAGAAAAATTACATCTGAAGCGTTCAAATGGTGCAGTTAACATTTCACTGTCATTTTAATGATTATTTATGTTTTGCGCTGTAATTTTATTTCGATAGTCTACTAAAGACAATAGTCTGTGGGGGTGCGCGTGAGTTACGGCTACGTCATCACACTACCTGGCTCAAATTTCCATAGGTAAACAAGCAGCAGCCACAGAGGCGTATATTTCTGTGAGAGTGTGTATATGTGGGACATGACAAAACCTAGTTTTCAGGTTTGGAGCTGTCTTTTGTCCTGAACGGAAGACAATGCGTTCCAGTTTTACCTGAGGCAGAAGGCAGGTGAGCTGAAACATGAGAGGCTCTCAGCCCTCCACACGCTGTGGGTTGTTGAAGATGAGACACCCTGTCTCTCATGTGGTTTCCCACTTTATAAATTTTCATAACGCTAAAAGTCATCAACAGACAGTTCTTTTTAACTCTTTTCTTTTCCTTTGTTCGGGGCTGCACGTTTGCATATCATGCTGCAGGCCTGGTGGTGGTTTAAACAGCCCTTTTGTGAGCCTCCTGTGTATTAACTTCAGCTGGATGGAAGAATTAGCAGGGCTAATGTATCATCACGTATAATTTGCACCTGGTGTCTAAGAGGGAGCGGTGAGTTGGAAAGTGATTATATCAAAGAAGAAGTGTGCTCTCTTGGTTCTCATTTTGAAACCTATTCTTCCACTGAAGTCTTAATTAATAAAAAGTAGAGCACTTGCATCAGTATTCAAGTTGTAGCCTGTGCATTATGTTCCAGGACCAAGAAGCTAACCCTTACCCCAACTGTTCAGCATGAACATTAAAACTACCACTTTTAACATGAATGTGACTGCCATAAATACCACTCTCCTACCTTATATGTTACCGCACAGTTTTGTATGTCCGTGCATCTGTGTGCATTAGCCTGTGCTTGTGTATGGGTCAAGGAGGAGGGCCAAAATAAAAATATTTACACCAGGGGGAACTAAACCCCTTATTTTCATAATGATTCCCAGACTCTGTCATTATGCTTGTCCAGCAGAGAGCACTAATGAGTTTCTAAAGTAAAATGCTCCGCTCACAGCTTACTCATAAATTGCCAAAATGAATGGGATCAACGTCAATAGTGCTTGTTAATATCCTTGTTAATATTAGAAAACAAAATTTAGATATCAACTGGGCTCTAGTATGAACAATATAATTCAGTGCACAATTAAAAATGTTTTTTCCCCATTTACAAAATTTAAGCTACTGTTGATGATACTTAAATAGAAAATAGGTGTTTATATTTTTACTGTGTCATAAAAAACAAGTAAGAAAATATCCCTAGAATGGACACTCTGGAAATGAGTAAAAAGTCAGACCTTTTTTTTTTCAAAATCATAAGATAAAAATCTAATTTAATCTAAACTTCAAATGGTGAAATGGGTGTTTTTTTTCCCTGCATCATAAAAAGTAGCTCCTAATTTACAGATTTTTACTTTATGGCTTGACTAAGGAGTCAACACGCTTGCAAAATTCTTTACTTCGCAAATTTGTGCAGTGAATTTGGTTAAAGATTTCAGCAGAATATGATCTGAATGATAATTAATTTGAATTCAGCAGATCCAAGTAGGTCTGACCATGATACTCCAGAGGACATAAATCTGAGCAGAGTTCAGTTTGAGTGCAGCGGGTTCAGTTGTATAACTCAGATGTCGAGTCCGCTTTGCTGATAGGACTTGTAATCTGGGATAATTGGCCCCCTTTCAGGGACTCAGATTATACCAACACCGTCGCTGTCAGAAGTAATGGGCCAGCACACTCATACACACTGTATAGCTGCTGAATGAGACATGCAAAAACACACATGTGAAGGAAGAACTCTTGATTTTTCTTAAGAGCAAAAAGGAGCTGTGACATTTTATTCATTGTCATGTTAAACCCAAATTTTGTGCTGGATACAGACTCAAAGGGGGAAATGAACAGCGATGTGCTCTATGACACTCAAGACAAACCCACAGTCATGACTTATTTATCCTCCTTTGCTCTCTATAATTGGATAGTGTCAGTGTCACTTTTTCTTTGGCAAGGCTGACATTTAACACTAACAAAATCTTCAAGCCCATACAGGCTTAAAATAAAGATGCAACTTGTTTCACACCCCATTGACCCTGATATATTTTTCCGCCTGAGGTGTCAGATTCAAATGACTGCTTATAGTAAAAACTACTACAGAAACAAAATGATAAAAAATAAGAGCATAAAGGTGGCGAAGAATAAATGTATAACCTGCTTGAACATTGCAGACATATCAACTTATTGTCTACTTGTTTTAAAATCTGTCATGTAGTAAAAGGAAGAGACGTTATTGAGTATTTCTTAAGAACTTAAATATTCATGAGTAAAGCAGTGGCAATCACAATCAAAGTTTAAAACAGTCTCCAAATCATTCATTTATTTTCATTGTTATTAAAAACAAGCAAATTTGATTAACATTGACTGTGTGGGTGTTGTTTAAACAGATTTGAATGACAGTGCATGCAACATGAGAAAAAAAAATCCTGATTAGTTGATGGAAATGACATCATCTCCGCCCACTTCAAACCAGCAAGAAAAGTACATGCATAAACAGAAACGCAGAAATCTCTCATGTGAAACAACCAAAACTGGTCTTACGTTGGCAGGAAACAGTGTGATTGTGCCCCCAGCACTCATTAGTAAGAAGCTGGTTGGGAAAAACTGGTTTCTTCATTATCGAGGTCAAATATCGTTCAATATTGCTTTCACTCAAGATTTTACACAGTTGCCTTGGCAAACTCCACGTGCTCTCTGGAGAACTTGACCTGCTGCATATGTAGGGAAACAAAATGTCAGAAAGTAACCTTGATGTCTATTTTCCTGTAGAAAACACAAAGAATTGTACTTTATGGAAACATTTGTGTTTATGATTTACTCAGCAGCAGGAAAAAACCTTCTGTCCTGCCTCATATGTGCCATAAACTGCCCAACTGCCAAAGGAAAGCTAAACACATCAAATTTTTTCACATCATTTTAGACATTTCCCTTCTGCCAAAGGAGAAGCAATCAACTTGTACTCAGCTTTAAGGAGGAGATAGTACTGTTACTGCCAGAGATGACACCAAAAATTTTACACACAAAATAAACACAGCGATTGGGCAATTTTACATAATTTCTGTAAAGTAATATTATCTAGTTGCATATGTATTTCATTTGACAAGACTGAAAAGAAGTATGATCATCTCTTTCCCAAGACGTTAATTTTCATAAGAATCCTGTTTGGAGTTAGCGTTCAGCAGATGATTAGTGACTTCAATTTCTCTACAGTGATTCTGAAAATGCAGCAAGATTTGTATTTAGACTCAATGCTCTGGCAGCCGCCTGCAAGTGAAATACAAAAATAAGGGAAATACTCAGTGTTTGCTGAATTGCTGAAGAGGCAAAAGAAGAGAAGGGGACTTTGGGCTTTCTTGTGCCGAGTCTGGAGGATGATGAAATATGCTGCTCTGCAGTCCCTGGGGACCACTGAGACCAGCCGCTGACACACACACATACATACATACATACATACAGGCACATACCGTCACATATGCGCACACAGCAAAATCAAATAAACCTGATTGTACAGCATTTGAATGAATGAGCCCCAGTGCAAATACATCAGGGTTACATGATATTGCACAGGGGGAAGAATGGATTGTAGGGGGGAGGGGAGATGGAGTAAAGGAGGAGGGGGGGGGCAAAAGCAGGGAGAGTGAGATAGTAAACCAATTATCATAGGACTGGGGTAAGCCTTTCATCCCAAAACTGTCTCCACAGAAACAAATATATACACTTCTATCTCTCCTGCATATAAATACAGTATCCACGCACCCATGGTCAGACATCTTTCTTTATCACTCACTCACACACATATTCAGAGCTCTCTTCAAACAAATGCACTCCTGATTAAATATTGAGGAGTGCCTGTGGCGAACTGAGCGGAGATACAATTCCTCCCGTCTCTTATGGAGCTCCCCTTCTGTGGAATAAAGGAGGAAGAAGTGCCGAAGGAAGGGAGAGAAAAGAGGCGAGAACACTGTGGCCTGAGAAATTGGCACAAAGGAAAAGAGACGATGAAGAGCAGCGAACAAAGTGAAAGATGGGAAAGAAATGAGAAACTAGCATGGCAGTGATGAAAAGACAGAAAAGGTGAAGCAGAGAGCAAAATCAGACCGGGAAGAAAAGTGTCTAATGTTCTAGTTTATGACCAAATAGCTTTAATAACATGACCTTATGTGTACTTTGTGCTTAGTATTCCACTAATTTTAGCAGAGGTTAGGGTTAAGATCAGGACAAGACTTTCACTATGCAATCTATGATACAGGAACCCAAAACTGTTCTGTCCAAACATGTGTAGTAGAGACTTTTATTACACTCCAGGGTGACACTGATCCATGCTGAGACACTTAAAGAGCCATTAGATGATAAATACTTCACTAAAGCCCACTCCACAGTAATTCATACATGAAATCAGGACTGAATACTTGGACTCATTTGTACATACTTCCATATCCACACAGGTCCTCAAGCAATTTCTGTTCAGTGTGAGGGTCATACATTATTGCTATGATGTGATGGGCAAAGTGCAGAGGAGTCCTTTCCATACTGCTGCTTCAGGATGTAAAAAGGGATTGATGTAGTCTCTCATCACAGATGCAGCATGATTGCCATCTAGCAGCGACTGTGGTGAACTGCAGACTGGACTGAAGATCACTGTGACAGTCTTTATTCTGGCCTCTTCAACCATCACGTTGTTTTTGTGCAAACCCTGAATGCTCTAGTGATTTCAAAAGCATTTGACCAGGGATGCCAGCTTTGAGCAATTCAGGATTTTTAAGATCAAACAGTGTAGTGTACAAAAAAGCACCCAGGGGCAGGTGGGAGCAGGGAGCTTAGAGTAAAGCCGGTGCTCTCATACTGCACTCAGAATCTTTTATCTGAAAAAGTATCTTAAAAGGTTCCCAGTGAGCACAGAAAACAAAAATACACTGTTTTTTCTCCTAAGGGAAACCTATATAGAACACTTTTAGTCATAGAAAGGTGTGCGCGGCTGTACACTACACTAAAATATTTTTTAATTATAATACAACTTAGTTTAATTTTTTGTGGTCCACATCACTTTTTTATAATACAATAAATCTTAATTTGTTCACCCTTGAAAATGAAAAGTAAGCCATACATCTACTCATTTCTTTATTTCAATATGGGACAATATTTAAACTCTAGTTCGTGACATTGCCTAGTTTCCTAATCGTGACTCCAGTATGCTAAAAAGACAAAGGTGTGATCAAAATTAACCAAAAGAGAAGACTAATTAATAAAATATTTTAATTGATAAGCAGGGAAACTTGTTGCTTTTATTATCAAGGTAATTATACTCCATCAGTTAGAAAGGCATGCTATTGTATCTGCTAATGCTTCTCAGGGCTCTACCTGTATCAAATAAGTTCTATATCTGATGATGTATAATAAGCGAACCTGAATAACCGATGACCCTGAGGAGAACTAAAAGTCCCTGGTTGACTGCATATCAATTGGTTTTGGTAGTGCATGCAAATTTGTTGGGGAATTTGCCCTGCTGAAGAACAAAAAGCAAATGTGGGTCCCACATTATTAGGCAATTCTGTGGCTCTGTCTACATAAATACATAAACCTCAGAATTAATTGTCTTGTAGGAGCCAGTGTAGGAGTTTTAGTTTCACTGTAATTAATGGGAACTCACAGTGATGCATATTTGGACGTCGCTGGCAATGTTGCAAATCAATGAGTGGGACTGCCTTATGATAATAATGGAATTTCAGGATTTTTTGTAGCAATGTGGTGAAGTACAGTGATTTGTCAAGTTTTGTCAAGTTTTGTCAGATTTGCCGCATTAGCCAAATAGAGACATTCCCATCTAGTTATTACCATAAATGGTTATTTTTTGATAAATTGCATAAGCATTCTTATTTAATTTGATTTAACCCCCACAGTTTTCTATTTGATAATATTTTGTGTATATTGTTTGGAAGGATAATTTCACAAACATTTAATGAAATGTGTTTGCTGGATATCGTATGTGTCACTTTTGTGACATGTAAAACAAATACAGATCAATGATGGTGCTAAACTGGATGTACAAAAAACATACACGTAGCTGCCTTTTTTTGACAAAAAATATTTTAAAAAATGATGCAAATATTTAAAATCAAGATAAGTTGATGCTTAGCTTGTGAAGACAAGAAGCCACTGCCACACATCCATTTTGACACTGGTTAGATTAGTGTTCGTAGTAAAACCAGCACAAGAAGAAAATAGCTGAGTTTCTTTGAATTTTGGTTTCATTGATAGTGAAAGAATAAAAAGAGGATCTGACTAATAAAGACGCTAGATTTTTCTGGTTCAGAGTGGAATTAAGATTCACTTGTTTTTAAGGAGGTTTGAAGGTTTTGGGGAAAAAAATAAGTGGGATGTTTGATGGATCCCACACATTTGTTTTGGCAGTCTTTAGGGAATAGGCATATAATAGCAAATAGCATATTGACTTTAGCATAACTTATGCAAAATAGACAGGTAAATAATAATGTATGTGCACACCCAAGAGGGGGGCTGGAGAGTTAAAACCACAAAAAACATTAATTGTGACCAATCAGATCCCCCCCTCCAATTCTTAGTATTAAGAATTTCAGTGGAAGCATGAAGGAAACAAAAAGAAGAACTGTTATGCAAGAGGAAACCTGCTAACCATGGACAGCTCCAAATATGCTGAATAATGTTTCAGAATAAACTTCCTTCTGAGCAATATTTAACAGAGATAAAACCAGTTCACTGATATATGAGATGTAAAGTTCTAATGTTTAACTCATATCAGTCATATTAGTCATAATGTTCTGTCACTGTAGTGATGGGAGTGTCCCTGCATGCAGTTACCTGCCTTTTTGAGGAGATTATACCAACTTTTTCTCTAAAAGAAACTCAGAAAATGTGAGAAGGGGAAAATAAAGTAAGCGCCTGAACAGATATGACTTGCCATGTTTCACCAAGCCTATCATCTCTCAACTGCAGGAAGAGTGACACTCTCACTGCTTACGGTGGAGTCATGTTCCTCAAAATGCTGTATAAAGTGTATTCTTTCAATAATTTGTTACGAAACTTTAGGTGTGGTGTGCTTAACAATAATATTCAACGTAAATGTTTCTTAATTGACATTTCTTTCCAGGTTGCTTTCAGCAATATCTTGTGTCAGCTGTCAAGAGATAAAAACAAACCAAGGATACGGAAAATCTCTGTGGTTTGTAATATGATAAGATTACAACTCTCATGCCCACAACATTAGTTTTTACACCCCTCTGATCCCAGTGCAACCACGAGTTCAATGTAAATCTTCTATCATTTCATGTGTCATGACCTGGCTTGTAAGCCATGACAAAAAATGGAGAGCACTGGTTAAACGTAAGGGTTAACACATTAATTTAAATGATAAGTCAGCAACCAAACCATAAGAATGAAATGAGGTTTGAGTGGGAGTATCAGTATGTCTGTCGATGGGTGCATGTGATAGTGTGCGTTTATTGTTGGAAGGTACAAAAATAAAGTAACTAGGCCGACGCCAACAGAGCAAAAACACAACGCCAGAGGGATCATGGTCGAGAGGTGAGAGGAGACTGAGTGCTGCGACTGCCGGATCTTAAAGGATCAGGGAGACTGGCCAGGTGCTCCCAGTTACCCAAATTGAGACCCACTAAGGTACCTGCAGAAAACAGACAAGCAACAAAACAAGGGGGAAAACACAGAACAGGCCCTACAGCAGCAGGCGGCCATCACACATGTGATCTTCATCAGCAAAACACTTAATTGTTTAAATATCTGCCTTTTTGAGTGAGTTTTCACCCATTTGGAAACGCTTGTAACAAAAGAACTTAAAGGTCAAAATGCATGTGAGGCTTCCTTTGAAAGGTTAAAATCCTCATTTGTGAAAATGTGCAGTTCAAACAGTTCAAACTAGGCTACAAAAAATGTCAAAATAAACCCTTTTCTTCCTCATTAACAATACAAGTTATGGATAAAAGTAACTGTAAATGTTTTATTCCTGACGTATGTCAATTACAGCATAATCTTCTAACTTTTTTCAAACACACCTGTATGAAATTCAAGATGTTTAGATCAGTCCTAAAGAGAGCTTGGGAATTTTTAGTTTGTGGGACTACTTTTGCCCACAAAGCTCTCCTAAACAACTTTTGACTGCTTGAACCTTTATTTATACATTTTTGAAAAATGCCATCAGATCATAAAGAGCAAAAGATGCCATCAAAAGTATTTTTTGGACCTATCTGAAACTTTTGGAGGGCTGATTTCTGAAACTTGAAACTAATCCTCTATATTTTCTGTATATAAACATATAATTAAGTTCATAATTACATAAAAATAGAACTGCCAATTTTTTTTTTTAGATTTTTGAATGAATTGCTTGTTTGTTTCTTATAAAAGCAGCAGAGGACAGATATTTTAAATTATTAACAAAATGTTTAGAACACATTTCTCAATGTCTTTTCTTTGAGCCACATGCTTTGAGAAAAAACATGCAGTACATTACTCCAGGCAGCTTAGTGTTAAACCCCTTTTAAAATGCAAAATAGCAAAATGAGGAAGTAAAGTTCAAACTCTGCAAATCTGCAAACGCATGCATATCTGAGACAAATCCCTTTGACATGCACTGAGAGGTTACATTCAAACAACCAGTTGCTTTATATGTGTTATACATATTGTAATTTATGAATGTGTTAAGTTGATTTTTAAGAGAAGTGATGCAATACATCTGTGGTTGATGAAGTTTGCATATCTATAGTCCAGTAATCTTGCATAAATGTAATATACCTTCATCTATCCAAGGCTTAGATCTGGAACAGATGTATAACCAAAATTTTGCATGTCAACAAATCAAAGTGTTTGTGTCTTTTCATTAGCGGGGACAAAAATATCCGCAATGGGCACTTCCCATTAACCTCAGATGTCCCCCCTGCAACCACTGAGCTATTTGTAAGACTCAAATAGTCCACAGAAAGTACAAAAACACTACCTGATCAAAAGTGGACACAAACCCGTTCTTACAACATCCTCCCTGGAGCACATCCAGTATCAGCTAGTAAGCAGGCCGCCACTTTTTCGACCCTTATTGGGAGTTCTCCAGTTTGATTCCCCATGAGTAATACCAAAACACAGAGGGAAAGTTACATATTAAAAATAGAAGTAGGGGGAATTATAAAGAATTAAATAGTATGATCACAAAGCATCTCAGAGAGCTGGTTGAGTAAAGAAATAATGATCACACAAGCTGCAAAGCTGAACTGAATGGAACCAAGTGCTTGCAAGCAATAGGTAGGCTATTGAAAGGAAAGTGTGAATAAGCAAAGAAAGCTGTGAAAACATAACTGAAAGTCGGAGAAGGAGGGCGACTGGAGCTGGTTATCAAGTTGGCGTTGCTGGTGTTCATTTCTTCCCTTCCATTCTCTTTCAAGTGATTACAAGAAAACAATGAGTGTGAGGAATCACAATACCATGTGAGTGAAACACCAAGCACATATCCAGGTCAAGATAATACTGGCTAATACTAATAAAGTTAAATGTCATATCCTGGCAAAGTTTCACAGAATGATGACACACTGTTGAACATCCTAGAGATATACATGTTGATTTATCATGAAAAAAAAGAAAAAAAGAGTGCATAGCAAAATTCAAAATCACACTTTGGCATGTTTACAGACGTAGGTAGAGTCTTCTCTTTCTTGCACAACACTAAAAATGAAAGTCAAAGAACCAATCTTACATCCTCAATGGAAACAAGAACTCTACTTCTACTAAAAATAGAACAAACACAGGAAGGAATCCTCCTCTTCTGCTCCAGTGAAAGAAGTTGCTGAATGAAGACAAAAACAGTAGAGTACCACAAATACTATATCCTACATCTTAAAAAGAATAATTTTGGTAAATGCATATACATTGCACACATACAGGAACCCAAACTATTGCAAGATACTCAAAAACTGAGTCACTACTTCTACTATCTCAGCAGGGAGTGAATTCCCGGAAAGTGAAGGAGATGAGAGACCCATCTGCTTCTTTTACCTTCCTGCAACGTCACATCAGAGAGGGTGCATGGTGCTAAATGGTACAGTGATAGCAAGTTTAAAACATTAGATCAAGACCTTCTCAAAATAGTACCTGGCATGAAGTGATGTTGCATTTTAGGAAAACCCAAAAGCTGTTATGAACTGTAGCCATTCAGTATTACATAGTAAACATTCAGGCATCACCTGAGAAACAGTTTCCGCAACAATCAGTGCTGCCATGATATCAGATCTTCACTACTTACTGTGGCCTAAAGAATTTGCAATTACAATATTATTGTGATATCTATCTATGGCAAATTTCAAAAAATGAATAAGAGTCAAACTTGAGGATACTGACTAATTGCACATTTCAACTGTTTTTTGGCAAATAAATAGCACAAAAAAAAAATGGGTACATGAAAAAATTAAAATTAATGAGTTTTTTTTACTATCTACAGAGGCTGGAAACCAGAGATAACAATGTTGATATATCTGATCAATAATGATCTAGTTCAGGTATTTTAAAGCAGCTAAGCTTATAGAGATTTGAATGTTAAAACCTTTTGCCATTTTTGGACATGCTATGCTGTTTGTTTGTTTTTTTTTCAATATCCAAAAGCCTGGTACATGCATTTTGGCCTCACAAAACTTCTGTTAGAAGCTATTCCAAACAGGGAAAAATTTCCCCCAAAAGGCATATATTAAAAGTTTAAGGTGCATTATGGCCACCAATTTAGACAAAACAAGTATATGAGCAAACAGTTAAAATATAAGATGAACTGTATTATTACACAACATCAATACATGTGCCTTATTAGCACACAATCAATTTTTTATTTTTAAATGCCATCATTATTGTCAATAACAGTATATAGGGACAACCCCAGACGTCATCACCTTTTGGCTTTTTGGACTCCTGTTTCCATCCTGCACTGTATCAAATGGTGAGCAAAAGACTAATAAAGAGTAAAAAAAATCTACAGTTAGCGGCTCTGTTAGCTGTACAGAAGCACAGCGGTGCTTTGAGCTAAATGTCAAATTTAACATGCTTAAGTGCTAACATGATAACATGATGCTCACTATGTTCATCATATTAGCTTAGCATGTTAGCATGCTAATATGTACTAATTAGCATTAAACATAATGTAGCCTATTGCTCTAATATGCTGATGTTTGCTAATTAGCAATAAACACTCAGTAGCCTATAGCTGACGCTGATGAAAATGGCACTTTTGAAGTCTGTTAGTTTTCTACCACATTTGACCTGTGTATGGTGCTTTATAAAAGTCGTGGAATTACCAAAGTTGTAACAATTCCTCCTCTGGGGGCCTTAAATATCTATACATAATTTCTTGTAGATCCAGTTAACAGGTATTTTAGTCTGAACTAAAGTAAGGGAACAGACAGAGGAACCCAGAGACTAACATTTTTGGAATAATGTCTAATAGAGGGACGGTGGAAAATTACAAAATTTAACAACATTTAGAGGGTTATCTGACAAAATATCCAGTGACTGAGGTCCAGGACTTTTTAGTAAGGGGAAGCATCTATAGGGGAAGGAATATGGGTTTAGATTTTTGCCTTGCAGTGTCCCGAAATTTACTTGCTAACTACTTGAATGATGTAACAAGATCTAAGAAAACATAAGAAAAACATCAAATAAAAAAATCAATTTTGAAAAAACTCATATTGAATAGAATGTGTTTTAAGTAGTTTTTTACGATGAATTGTTTGCAGAAACAAAGACAACATAACAAAAAAGAAAAGGACAAACTATGTACTTCATTGTCCAATCATAACATTTCTTCATGTTGACAATTAAAGAGAGTAAAAAGATTATATACTAAATATATATGATTTTACAAGAAGATTGAATGGGTAACAGTTTGGCCAGAAAGCAAATAAAAGGAACTGGAAATAGACACCACAACAAAATTTAGCATAATTGTTCAGCATTTCTCTTGTCACGCCAAAACTCAAGACACCACATACACATATTGTGGAGTGTGTGAGTCTTTCTGTTGAAACCAGAAACTGTAGAAGATAACAAATTTACTGAGAATCCTTCTTCTGATTTCTTGGAAGATGATCAGACTCTCCTGGCAGAGGCAACAGCCCCCCATAATAAGCAGGTAGAGGTTTAACCTTACAGAGGTTAATAATAAAATGCAAAATGCAAAATTACAATCAAAAAGCAATATATTCATGACCAAATAAGCCCAAATAATTTCAAATACTTTATAAATTAATCTAAGAGATAGGTCACTGATTTTTGTTGATTCCTTTCTCCTAATTTAAATGTAAACACTTTCTGTTTTCCTTTTAGTTATAGTTTATGTGTATTTGTTTTAACGGCATTCATGCACTAGTCTCACTAATTGACATCCCTCCTTCTTTTTTCTAATAAGATGCTAAAGCTAGCCATAACCCAAAACATTTATGTCAGTATTATGTCTTTGAACTGTACAACTGCAGCTGATAAAAGGAAGGATAAAGCAAAAAAGACTTAATAAATAAATAATGAAAGCCTTGCTTCATTCTTTCCTCTCTTACTCGGAAAAAAAAAGTTTCATGACTGATATTGGAACAGGAACATGACACACAACCAGAGTGTGATGAAACAGCAAGAAAATCACTGATTGCACTCATGCAGTAATTAAACTTAATTATAGAAACACATTCTATTTCATCAGGGACAGAAACACCATCAGTATTTGATGACAAATAGGCCTCTTGATCAAATCAATTGGTCGTGTGTGTGAGGGAACATTTTGGAAGTCTTCGGCAACTGTAAATATTCCTAATGGAAGGACAACTACTCCTTCTGTGCGGACGAGTGAATACATTTAAAAACCCGCCGTGACTTTGACTTCACGTCACCGGATATTGCTTGTTAATTTCATCTATGCAGGCTTTACCATCACAGCCATGCAAATATATGGTTTTACGAGGACTTTCCCTTTATATTGTTTATCTGAAAATATCAGAGGGATTTTTTTTGTCACAAATATAACAACGCAAACTACTCGTGGTGTGTGGGTGTTTTATCAGCCTAATATTCCAATTAATACGTAATTAGGGTAATCACTAAATCATTTTAACTTGAGAGGACAGAGTGAGAGCGGACTTAAATTCTTGCCCCCGCTGGTCATTCAGAGGATGGACACTCCCGCATCTTCATCAAAATCACCTCTGACCACTAACCGGATGTTTGACGCAAACCAGTTACCAGTTGTAAGGAGGTAGTATCGGGAAACCCCTTCAGACTGAAGAATATAAAATGACAGCACATTGCAAAGACAAGCCAACTCCTTTTGGTCCTGACAGCCCTCAGCATCAAACTCATCAAGAGTTTCCCAGCAGCGCAGCATGCCCTCCCTACGCAGTAAGTGATATGCAGCCTGTGTGGTGCTCACGTTTCCTGCGTTTCCTCTTCCTTTCATGCACTCAGTCATTCATGTCTTTCTTCCGCGCTCAGACTTGCTCTCTGCAGCGATGCTGGCCTCGCTGCTGCAGTACGCCTGTGGGGCTCCGGTTACAGACGCGCTCACCGAGGGCCTGGCAGGTGACCCCTCAGGTGAGGATGACGTGACGTCCGCTGATATGCTGAGCGCCTTGGGCTTCTGGGACACGATCCATTATGCAGCTGGACAACACCAGAGTGTGGTAAGCTCTTTATCCTCCATGGACTTTGCTGACTCTGAGCATTTTTTTCACAGCTGCAGTTCACATGATCAAGTTTATTCAGTTTTAATGGGTCATTTTTTGATGTTAAAATGGGTTGATGTCTAACTTTTTCTGAATATGAGTGAAAGGAACTGCAGTCCTGATCTCCACCATTTTTCTTTTATCTCTTCCCATCTATCAGTTTGAATTTCCCAGTGATGTGAAAAGTTTCTTGAGGGATGACAAAATCCCATTTCCAGAAAACTGTCCTGAGTCCGACCTCAGCAAGGTAACTTGTCTCCTCCATCATCATCCTGCTACGTTTCTAAAAGTAGAATCTCAGTGAGTGACAGGGCCTTTCTTTCCTCTCTTCAGGAGGCTTGTTTCCAAAAGTTGGTGGAGGGCCTTCTTCACTACACAGTTCTTCTCAAGCACGTGGAGAAGGAGTATCCAAGCAGCTTGTACCCCTCAGAGGTGATGCAGATCAGAGGATCTCTCAGCCAGCTGATCAATGAGATCAAAAAGAAGGTGGGTCTAAGATGCTGCAAGCTTGTCTTTCAAAATAACTCTTAAGTTATAATTTATTTTTAGCTGTGTTCATCTTTGTGTCAGCCTTGGAATTGTCTTAAAGGCTTTTTCATCTGGCTCATCCTCTATTTTATAACACAGTGATGGAAGTACATTCAGATCCTTAAGTGAAGTTAAAGTACCAAACTGTAAAAATGCTCCATCACAAGTAAAAGACCTGCCTTTTGTTCATGATACACTGTTTAACATGACAGTATTGGATTCTTGTATTACTTTTTGCAAGACATGATACAGTACTGCTTAGGTGTATGATACCAGTGTCACTTGTGCCCCACAGATGACAGACAGTAACAAGATCACAGAGCTAAGCAGCAGCCAGGAGGAGCAGCTGCTGAAGGACATCGATGACCCTGATACTTTCCACAGAAAAATGACCGCGCTCACGATCTTGCACAAGCTCCGTGACTTCATCGCCGATGGCAAAAGAGCAGTCAGGAGAAGGGAAATGGCACCATTCAGTTGAGATAGAACCAGTCAGGTGTCACTAAAAGTAAAAAAAAAAAGAATATTAAAGCTCAGTGACAAAGGAATACCTCAGGGAAACTGGTGTACCAAAGAGAAATCACGTGTGCGCATGGTCTGAATGCACTGACTGGAGGTGTTGTGGGTCCATAGCAATCTATGATTGAGTAAATCAGCCAGTATTTCATAATTTATTTAATCTATTTATACTTCCTATAAAGTGTTATTTATTAGTCAAAGGGAAATCCATCCTTGTGGGTTTCTTGCACTA
Source organism: Acanthurus tennentii (assembly GCA_029783805.1). Classification (NCBI taxonomy): domain Eukaryota; kingdom Metazoa; phylum Chordata; class Actinopteri; order Acanthuriformes; family Acanthuridae; genus Acanthurus; species Acanthurus tennentii. The sequence goes on along the minus strand of JAPZDZ010000008.1, from coordinate 12,169,454 downwards.
AGAATCCAATTTAAACTTGATAAAGATTTGATTTTGTTCTTGAATGTGATGACATTACTTGAGCTCTACTGTTAAGATTCTATTATTTATAACAAAAACCAGTAAAGGTATCATCTTTTTTGCAATATTAGATTTGCAGTACTGTGAACTGTTATTTATTTACAACTATTATTATTAAAATAAACTGTTTTTCATTTGATTATAATGCAGCAAAAGATGTCAAAATTCTGTACACATGCAGAAATAAAAAAAATCACTTGCATAGATAAGATCATGTTTCTTCATTCCAACACTTCTCACATACTTCGTACAGTTACAGGATGTTGTATCGACAAACTGCTGCAACACTTGCAGATTTTAATCAGACTCCGCATGTGTTCTTGATGGAAGCTGGAAAATATGATAACTGTGTTATGAGCAGATATCTATGAATCATTAATGCTGTCCGTTTACGGAAACTTGCGTGGTGTTTCCAAACTTCGATTCTTCGTTATCACTTTTACATACATCAATCAGTAAAATAAAAAACCTTGAGCCAATTTGAGGTCAGTGGTGGAGGAAGTATTTAGATGTCTAAAGTAAAACCCCAATGTAAGAATACTACAGAGGGAAAAGTCCTGCATTTAAGTTAAATCAAGAAAGGGTACTTTTAGTAGCAAAAGTGCAGTGCAGAAACAGTTCCTTATGACTGTTATATACAGTATCATTACCTTTTATTACTGATGCATTAATGTAAAAGCAAGATTTTACGGTCCATGGTTGCAATAAGGCTTATTTTAGACTGATTAATTAATCGATAAAAATTCCAATAGGGAAAATGTCGTCATCTGAAGCATCTTTCACAATGCTTGTTTTGTTGGATAAACAATCTAAACCTCAAATTTTTATATTTTACATAAAAAAGTGATTTTTATTTTTATCCAAAAAAAGCTGCAGATCAATCTTCTCTCATTCCCTTCTTCATTAATGGACTTATCCTCTCAGACATACTTGTATTAACTTGTGGGAAATTTCTATTTTGTAAATCCTTTATTTATTTCATAATAAGTTGCCTAACTTATGCTGTCAGGTAATTGTAGTAGAGAGTAAAAAATTTCCTCCTAATATTTGATCAGGTAGAAGTAGAAAGTGTCATTAAAAGACCCAAATTAAGTAAAGTCCCTCAAATTTGTACTTAAATACGGGACTTCAGTAATTATGTCTGTGTAGATTCTCATTCATCCAGGTCATGGTTAAGTTGAAAAGTCAAAAGCAAGTCAACTGGACTATGCGA
>JAPZDZ010000008.1:12129901-12140597 GCA_029783805.1 Acanthurus tennentii | reverse complement strand
CTTCTTCTTATCATTATGGACTCACTGATCGGCAGAAATCAATATTAGCCTACTAAAACACACACACACACACACACTACAAATGATGCAGCAGCTGGTGATCATCTTCTGTGTTGCTAAACCACACTGACCAGCACAAATATGCACACTGAATAAAATCGGTGTTAAAGATGAGTGGCTGAACAGACTTAATGAGCATGAGTAACAAACCAATAATGTCTGAATGCAGCAGAGGGACAGGCAAGCACTGCAGCAGGAGAGCAAGATCAATAGCTAAATGAATTGAGGGAGAGATAAACTGATGTATGAGGAGATGATGGATAAATGGGTTGTATAATACCCCAAAGGATGGATAACTCAAGAGGAGTGAGACAGTAGGATCAGTAAAGGAGAGTTCTTAGGTTTCAATCTGTGCTGTCCATAGCAACCTTCCTGGGCTAGGGGAAACACATAGGATAAGGACAAATAATAAATTGCACACCTCTGTGATTTAATAGACTCTAACCAATCTAAACAAGCCTTTTTTGCTCATGTTTTTCAACTAATTCAAACCTCTGACGGAGCCAACTACTTGCACAAGAGAGAGGATGTGTCATGCATTGCACAAGTGTGTGTTTATTCAATGTCTGGTTTGACAAAACCTGTTCCTGTGAGCTAGCTAAAGTTGACAGCTCGTTCCGTCTGAATTTACACCCACGCCACTGTCTTAAACTCTTACACACAAACACACACACACACAAACACACACATACACAAACACACACACACGGTTGGCAGTCTAAATGAGCTTATTTTTGACTCCTCCTTTCGAAGGCTTCGTCCAACACAAACAGGTCTCCTTTGCGTTTACATTCCTAATCCTTGTTGTAAGGATACTTGCATGTCTTTACTGAGTTAGCTCAAAAGATCTAGGCAAACACTCCACATATGCCACTTCAAATGGATAAATGCAAAAACCAGAGGAAATATTGACTTTCAAAACACTAAGTGTCCTCCAGTGTTCTGTAGTGGAGTGAGAACATACCTGTACGAGCGAGCTGTCAGAATATTGAAGCAAGTCCATGTGAGGATGAATTAAAGGGGACACCCACACACATACATACACGTCCCTCCCTGCTGATTACGTCATTTCCTATTACACATATGCTTTTAAACGTTCTTTTATCAGGAGGTACTGAGGCGAGTCCGTGTGAGAATGAATTAAGGGAACACATCCATGTGAGGCTAAATTAAAGGGGACACCCACACACATCCATACACATTCCTCACTTGCAGTTCATGTCATTTCCTATTACACGTATGCTTTTAAACATTCTTTTTTTCAGGAGGTGAGTGAGTAAAAAAAATAAAAGGCCCGAATGGAGGAAAGAAAGGAAGCAGAGAAAGACTAAGTGGGTGTTTCTGAGACCAACAGAGCTTCCCCCAGCTGCTTTTTCCTGTGGTGCACGGTGCAAACCACATAAGCTTTTGGTTAGGCTGATAATACAATAACACCCAAATGACAAAGCCCTCAATGAATTACAGCTATGGGGAGACTAAGAGATCAAATAAGGTAAAAATGAATCTGTATTAGGCAAAGTATTCTCAGCTAATTCAAATCTTTAACATTCACTTCTAAACTACTATTAAACTGTTCAATTGCGCTAACCAATGTAAGAACCACAAACTACAACAGTATGTCTCCACCCGAAATCTTCAAACTAGGTCAGTTCTCAACTGTCAACAAGCTAGACCAGTGTATCCAAGCTTGTTTCAACTTGAATGGAAGCAAAAGCCATTAAAGTTCCATCGTAGCTTCTCTGTTCCTTGTTTAAATAGCCCAGCTGGACATGAATGTAAGCGTATATGAGTGTGCATGTTCCGGTCCTCCCTGTGTCCATTTCAAATGTTCTCATGTTTTTTGAAATATTAAACTGTCAAGCTGCATCGTTCGACAATTTGATTTTGATTCTGAACAAAGTGTGTTCAGCTGATGCTGCTGCTTCTTTTTATTCTCCCAAACTTTACTGAGCACCAAAGTGTGCATTTGTTTTGGTCTGAGATGCGGGTGCAGTATGTAGTAGCAGTGAATGTCACACATAGAACCTTTTAGGAACTCTTCTGAAGAGCTGTGGGGTGTGAAAGAAAGTTGAAGTCAAGGTTATGTAACTGTGGTCATAAAGAGCAGAGCCTCAAACACACCCAGAGCTCACAGCTTGACCTGATCTCCCCTTCATCAGTCCTGCTAAGAGCTATTTACACCATTTATCCATTTCTAGGACTTAAGTATTTTGTTTTAACAACCTTCCTCCGGTTTATACCATATCTTTTTATGCTGTTGGTGTTTATATTCTTTATTTGGATTATTCTGGCCTATAGTTTACCCTGTTGCATCATCACCTCCCACCTTGTTCTCCCCTCGGGTCTTCTTCAACAGCACGTTGCTTATGGGTTCTGCTTTCTGCCTCTGTGTTCTCTGTCATCCTCACACACAAATTTATAGCAGAGGACTGCCTGTAGCTAAGGAGATATGACAGCAGAGTCTGTGGTTTGTGTGTGTGGTTTTTGCTACTGAGGCAGACAGATAGAGAGATCTGACAGAGAGGAATCCTCTTATAGCAGCCTACGCTCCTTTCTCTGTTGCCTCTAAGCCAGTGATGCATCTTCGTCCCTCCTCTCGCCCCTCCAATTCCCTGTCTTCCTTCAGCAAGTGAGCCTAAAGCGGCTAGTGATTAACATCACTTATTTTTCAATTTAGACCCTCTTTTATCTCCCCTTTTAAACTGCAATTGTCTCTGCTTTTCTTATCACAGAAAACTCTATCATAATCCATTAATGCTTAGCCAGCATTTCTATATTGGCTACGCACTGATACCTTTCAGTACTTCACCAATATTGTGCTTGTATGTTCAGAATTTGGTGCAGAAATAAATTGCAGAGGGATGGAACTGTTTGTTATTGCTAAAATTGTCACGATATTTAATGAAACCTCAGGCATGGGTGACTCTTCTCTTGGTGGGATGCTGGGTGACAGCAGAGCCCACACAATCTTCTTGCTCTGTGACCTGCTGGGCTTTATTGTCAAAAAGTATAAAGAGGCCTGAGAAACTAAAAGTCATGGACTCAACACATGAACAAGTCTGCTATGCACGTACACAGAAACACCACACACACCAACGCCCTAATGACATCATTTTAACAGTCCACCAAGAGTGACAAACCCAACTACACAAGAAATCTCTAAAGGGCAAAACTCTCCTTGCAGTCAAAAGTGATAGCTGGTACAGTACCAAAAGCACATCCTTTGAAAAGGGGACAGAAATAACACGCAAAATTAAGATAATTCAACATTTTAGACATCATGCACAGGAGGGAAGAGACACTTTTCTTGAGAAAGTCTGCCATGGAGCTCTGCAGAAAAAAGCCACACTAGTCTCCCTCCGACAGGAAACCCCCAAAGTGGGTGAGTGGTACGAAGGAAAGCTGCATCACATGATAGCTATGAGAAAAATCCTAACAACGCATTATCTCACAAACCAGTCTGCAGTAGTGCCTATTCCTGCTAAACTGGCACACACACTCACTCATTCACACAGAGACTTCACCTGAGGAATCCTAACAAGTATCTAGACAAAGTCCTGACAGACCGCACAGACCAGACTACCCCAGGTATAACTCAACAGGATAAGATCGGGCAGGATAAACGTGACTTGATCAATTCTACATTCAACGCTGTAAAACGGTTGATAAATATAGTTTGTTAGCCTAACATTTTGTAAACCGTCCTATTATAAGTGAGGTTTATTTCACATTTTCACGTTCACTTCACATAACCTATCCCCAAGCACTGATAACCGGCTAATGCACTTTTCGTTATACGAAGTTAAATTCTGTCTTAAGGTAAACATTAGCTTTCCGAGTCATATAATGCAGCGTGTTCATTGACCACTATCAGGCAGAGACTGTAAATTAATCCTCGACCGTCAAGCACTCACTATCACGGTTCGCTGAATGACTTCGAGCTGTCACTACGGTTGCTTACAGATTAGCTTGCTAGTTAGCTAGCTTGGCTAAGGCGCGACACCAAGTAAATTGGGGAAGTTTATGTTTACTTACTGGCATGCTATCTGTCAATTTCCTTGTATCGCTGTCCTCTATCGTTTCGCCAAGACGACTAAACGGCTATCACTTGGCTACTCCATAAATCTCCTCAATAATTTATCAACATCAGCTCCTTCCATCTTCATTACTTTCTCCACTCAGACTACCTTAGACGAGGGTATTCGGTCTCCAGGGAGTGACAAGCGTATGAGCCAATAAGTAGGCAGTATATAATCTAACTGCCGCGCCCCCAAATACGACATCCAATCATTATGACGCCAGGCTGTACGTTAATAATTTCCACGATCACGGTAGGTTGTCGCTGTCACTGCTCTTTGACGGCAAAGTGATCTACCTGAAGTGCTTTAAATAAATCCCATAAATAAGTAATTAATTGACACTTTGCACATTATTTCAATGTAAGAATAACCGATCGCAATGCAGCATATAGTGGCACCTGAATGATGTCGAGTCAAAATTTATTAACATTCATTAAAAATATATTCACATTTTAATTTTAAACAGTATAAGTTACAATCTTTTAACTAACTTGTGGCTGAACAAGGCATCTTGTCAAAGTCATTGACATAATTAATATAGGTTGCCAGTTTTTTAAACATCTTATTCCCTAAATGTTATCAATCTCCTTCCAGTACTTTTTCATTTAGAAATCAACAGTTAATTCTAAAGTTTAAGTAGGCTGTTCATTCTGAAAACTTCATTGCAAATTAATCTGTAAAGTTAAAGTGAAAGCAGTAGGTTGCTCTGTCTCCCTCAGATAAATAATGTATGACTACTTAACAATAACCGCTTGAGCAATGAATTTTTCAAAATTATCAAAAGGCATATGGCTATTTGTTTATTTGCTTCCACATTAATAGCAGATGGAAGGCTGTAGATTTCAATCAGTTGATAAATGCATTGGATTCTGTCAATAACCAGCAGTAAATCTTCTCATTCTGGATAGTAAAATAACGAAACAATACAGCCAAAATCAAAAACAAAACTCTGGTTAAATTCCATATGCTGCTAAACAGGGATGTGTTCTATTCTGTTAAGCAATGCATTATTGGAAAAATTTATTATCCAGTGCAGCTTCCAACCAGAATACTTTTTTTATCTACTACCCTTTTAACGATCTTTCCTAAAAGCAAAGTTTGGCAGAAAATCAAATACAACATTAAACAAATACAATAAATAGAATAATTAAACAAATATGAATACATTGATCATTCTCAAATGATCCTGGAATTTACAGAATCTATTTTAATGTAGTGTAATTTCTGAGAAACAGACTAGATCTGTACAAAATGAATTGAAGTTCAGCTAAGAATGCTTGAGTGAGCCTGCAATGCCCCCTAATGTTAGCTGGTAAAACACATCATTCAAGAAAATACCTGAGTTTGTCCCCAGACAATTTACACGGACAATATAATTTTAGTGTTACTGTTAGTGTAAGTCTGCTAACATCAATAAAACATTTAAAAGATAGACATAATAAAACATGATACAAGAGGCTGCATTGCCCTTCAAATCATAGTGTAGGTCCCTACTTTGTAGAATTAAGTAAAAGAGTGATCTTCAGTAGCATAATCTATTTTTAACTTCTCTGACACTCCTAATGTTATTGCAAATATTAGGATACAAATGCAGATATAAGGCAGCGTTTTGCATGTTAACAAATAGGTCAATAAACAGTAGCTTGGAAGTGTTGTCTATACTAATACAAGTTACCAAAAAGTGTGTGTGACCTCTGTAAAGATTTGGATTCTGTATTCTTGTATCATTACTGTTTGTTTGTTTTTTTTCAAACAAAAGTAAGTAAAATGTGCATTACTACAGATGAGCCCCTGATATCTGTGCAATCTCAGTGAGGACTTCTCCGGCCTGTTGTTTGTATCCCAGTGACAACTCTTTCGCCCTCCTCACTTCCCTCATGTTCTCCTCCAGGTTTTCATTCAGTCTTCCTTGCTCCTGGTAGGTTGCTGCAGCCCCCTTCACTTGCTCGGCCATGTGATCTCTGCTCCGGAGCAGCCAGCCAATCATCTCTTGAAGTGTGGTACCCTTCGACATGGTGGCCTTGGCACTTTCTGAAATGCCCTTTGTTTCATCCTGAGCCAATTGCAAATGTGGAGGCACTGGTTCCTCCTCGCTCTCCCCTCCCAAACTTACAGGAACAACATCAAGGGAGAAGTCATAGCCCTTTATCTTCAGGGAGATCCTGAACTTGTCTCCTGGAAGTGGATCCGAACAGAAAAATAAAGAAACAGAAACCTAAGGCTGCCATCACATAACTTGTACAGGTAGAGAGCTCTGAGTTTGTTACTTACCATGCTCATCTCTGATCCTACCCACACATTCAGTTAAAGCCAATGTGTCATCTTGGTTACAGCCATAGGTCTGTCGCAGGTTTCTAATGTGTCGGACCATGGCCTCATAGCGCTCCTGCTGTCCATTGAAGGTCTCGGCCATGTCAGAAAACCTCTGGTCCAACTCTGGCACACACACTCGCCTCATCACCAGCCTGCCGATCCGCTTCACGGTCTGTGAATCTGATGGGGGAACAAGGGTATCACACAACAGACACACAAACAAGAACAAAAGATGATAAATTTATTTATAAATGTATGTATTGTAAGTGTATAGGTTTGAGAGACAGACACATAGATGGTTAGAAAGACGATGTACCACTCTGCGCTGGCCGGGTCTGCCTGGCTGATCCAGCTTCATTCCAGTCAGATGGCCTGGATTGCAGGAGAGGCTGCCTCTGAAATTGCAGTTTTCTTTAAATAATTTCTCTTACTCACTGGCTCTTCTCAGAAATAGACATTGAGCACTGAAAAGCATTAGTTCCCTTGGGTAAGTACTTTGTCATAAATGCACCTTGTGGTGTGTTCATGTTTCACATCTTAAGATATTTCCTGTGGTCCATACTGCCTTGATTGAACTCTAGGCTGTTTCAAGGTTTATTGGTCTCTATATTTGTGGAAAGACAAACAATAAATTATAGTAATTTAGTAGGTTTTTTGTCTTCTTAGAAATCACGAAAATGAAGTTAAATTGTATTTTTCTTCTTACGATTGTATGTTACAGCATGATACAAACAGGGTGTGTTAAAGCTTTTAAGGGGTGTTCTCCTCGTCGTTCTTACTTTCAATTAGTTAGGGTTCATTCAGCCCAGCAAAAGCAGTGACCCAGTGTCTTGATTTGACTTTAAAGGAGCCACTAATGTTTTCTTTAACCCTTATATTAAAATCGACACATACCTCGTTGTCGGAGTTTTCATTTAAGAAGCAGCAACAGCAGAAAAAGCGGAGCATTTTCTGCAGCTCGGGTGTCTCTCAGTTTTGTTTTCGGGTCAGTTGATTTTGACAATGTATCTGTAGTTCGCATTCCACATGACGTCAGTATCACGAGACTATTGAAAAACTTTTCTTCCTGGTTATGCTTACTGAGCTACGGTGCAGATGTGAACGTGACGGACAGGTGAACCTACAGGTGCGCTGCTGCGGCTATGTGAACCAACGCTACTGTTGCAATCGACTGTTTCAGATTCTTAACCATTAAGGTAAATCAATAAGAAATCTGCTGTTCATCCCGTTACAAACAAGCGTTGTTTTTGCTCTGCATGCCAAATACGACTGCACTAAGAGCTTAAATTAGTTTCACGATTTTTACTAAAGTGTAAGTTTGGTTCGCCACATCTGTCGCTAGTGGGCGAACGCGAGTAAGTCCGACTAGAACAGAAACTGTAGAAGAAGAAGGGAGCCAAAACCACAGCTAAGTTGCACACAGTTAGAGTTTAAGCTCAGAAAAATGTATTAATATAAGCCGTTTTTCAACTGTTTCAAAATCTGACGGCAAGTCAGTCTTCTGGGCTCTTGTCGACGATTTACAAACAGAAGCTGCCATCAAACTTGCGGCTTTTTTTACTTCTTATAATTACAACAAGGCTAGGTGCAGCAAGCCAAGCAAACTGTCAGTTGCAAAACAGCAACAAAGAGACTACAGCTGTACGCTCCCGGAGGTGGTGCTGAAAGTGTTGTAGCTTAATTTGACTGAACGGGTTACATTCATCAGACTGACATGACGGGGGTCGCGTCTCCAGAGAAGGCGTCAAGCTCCAAGAAGAAGAGCGAGAGGAAATGTGCCACCAAAGAGGAGTACAGACAGCTGTCAGGCATCATGACAGTTATGAACAACCTGAGGAAACAGGTGTGTGAGGGAGAATACTCAAAACAACGCGAGAAATTTACTGTATGTGTATGTGTTTATGTCCCTCCTCGTCTTAATGCTTTATAATTGTGTGTGTGTGTGTGTGTTTGCCTCAGAGTACTCTCTGTGATGTGACCCTGGTCGTTCAGGGGAAACACTTTCCTGCCCATAGAGTAGTGTTGGCTGCTGCCAGCCACTTCTTCAACCTCATGTTCACCAGTAAGTGCGTATAATCATGGACAGACATGTTAGATACTTAGTGGCATACATTATTGAGCTCAAGTGGACCACTACAGTGAGAAAATTGCTTGTGATTGCCTGTGATTTCTGATAGAACATTACATTTTGGGAGGTTGCAGATGCAGAGAAGTATTTTTGTCAAGTTTCTTTTTCCTCATCTCCAGCTAGAATGATGGAGTCTATGTCCCATGAGGTGGAGCTCAGGAGTGCTGAGCCTGAAATCATTGAGCTGTTGATTGAATTTATCTACACAGCCCGGTAAGAACCTTGGGACAGCATAAACTGTAATGATCATGCCTCCGTGGTCTGCTGATTCCACTCAAGATTTCTTTTAAGCAACTATTCTTGTCATTAGTTAAGGCCATCCTCTTCTTATTGTAACTTTCATCTAATTCCATAAAAAACTATTTTTTTAAGGTAAAGTGTGTGTATGTGTGTGTGCCAGGATCTCTGTGAACAGCAGTAACGTCCAGTCACTGCTGAATGCAGCCAATCAGTACCAGATTGAGCCTGTGAAGAAGATGTGTGTCGAGTTCCTTAAAGGACAAATTGATGCAACAAACTGCCTTGGTAAGAAAAAGAAATGCAACTTGTGCATGTATGAATTTATAGTTGGATCAGAGTTTTTAAAAATTTATTGCACTTTAAAAAATTTGAATTAAAAAATCATTTTTTCCAATGTGTTTGGGTTGGGCCTGACAATAATGAAACTTATTAGCTTGGCTGATGATTGTTTCCCCCCCCTGCAGGTATTTCTGCCTTGTCAGAATGTATGGACTGTCCCGACCTGAGGGTAGCTGCAGAAGACTTCTTCCAGCTCCACTTTACTGAAGTCTACAAACTGGATGAGTTCTTGCAATTGGACGTCACTCAGCTCACACGTTTACTGCACCAGGACGAACTCACAGTCCGTGCTGAAGCCCAGGTACACAAACATAGACTCTTTGAATATACTTTCCCTTGATGCCCAAGTTAGAGGAAGATGCAAAACAACACATACCCCTGAACAGTTTAATTAATATTTGTAAATTATGCTTAGTATAACTTGTATTTTCCTGTATATTATGTTGTTGCATTTGTGTTTAGATTTATGATGCAGCAGTGCGCTGGCTGAAGTATGATGTGTGTAACCGACAACAGTACATGGTGGAGGTGTTAGGGTGCGTTCGCTTTCCTCTGGTCTCCAAAACCTTCCTCTCCAAGACCGTGCAGGCTGAGCCTCTCATCCAGGACAACCCACAGTGCCTCAAGATGGTTATCAGTGAGTAGGAGGAGACAGAGAGAAACATACACACAAACCATAATTTACAAGATGACACATAAGACATACTTACACTGGATGTGTAACATTCAAGCAAAGGAACACAAAACATTAGTGTGATGAGAAGGTGGTTGACAGCATCTGCTATGTGTAGGAAAATGTCACATAGCTTATACTGTAGACCAAACTGTCTTAGTGCTAAGGTCGGCTAGGTTGACACGAGCAGATAAAAAAAGCTTGTGCTTTTGTCCCAGGTGGAATGCGTTATCACCTGCTGTCCCTGGAGGATCGGGAGGATCTGGGAGAGAGCAGCCGACCACGTCGCAAGAAGCACGACTATCGCATTGCTCTGTTTGGAGGCTCCCAGCCTCAGTCCTGCCGCTACTTTAACCCAAAGGTCCCAGATTCCACACACAAACAAATTTCACCTACAGGGGCAGTTATGTCAGTTCATGATGCATTGACCCAATATTTACTCCTATCCAATATTTAAGTGTGAAACTTAAGAACCACCATTGTAGATATCACCTGAAAAAATATTCAGTTATTTCGACAGTAGAGTGTACGTTAATCAGATCAGATACTGCATTAATATTACAGGTACAGTCTTACCTGCAACCCTAATTCCAAAGAAGTTGGGATGCTGTGTAAAAAGTCAGTAGTATGAGTAATGTAATCATTTGCAAAGAAACTGTTTGACTGCAACAGTTTTACAAGGTTTTCTCAAGCCAATGTAGTTATATCCGTTATACAAGTGCAAACATGTTTTGTTTTAAAGGTGATTAACAACTGAGCCTTTCAAGAATGCCCCATCCCAACCCCATCCACACCCAGTCCCAAGACTATCACCTATTACCTAGAACCTGTCTATATGTGGAATATTCCAAACAGGTTTTTTTA
>JAPZDZ010000008.1:12096320-12108150 GCA_029783805.1 Acanthurus tennentii | reverse complement strand
GGTTTTCATGACGCTATTAAGATTGGAAACAGAAAAAACAAGCGAATGTCGAATATAAAACCAATTTCACTCCGCTAGAGGCACCTTGCTGTCGGACACAGCCATAAAGTTTGTCATAACATCCTGGCAGCTCCTATTCCTTAAAAAAGCCCCTTGCGTTTGATTTTTCTAGTGAAAAAAACATTGTATTTTTCCTTCCTGAAAGTATTTGTTGTAGTAACTAGACACTAAACATCGCAGTGTCTCTGTTATACTTGTAGGAATGTTTTTTTTTTGTTTGTTTCTATGTATTTATTTGAGAGCATTGTTATCAGCCTGTCAAATGGCTGTATAGGTGTTTCAGCGCTGCAGCTTTCTGAAGGAATTTGTTTCATCACGCAGCTCAAAAACAAGACCGGAGTACACCATGTCTGTTTTTATGTTTTGTTTTGTTTTTTTTTTTGCAGGTTTTAACATCAGAAGGTTATAGAAAGAACTTTGATATTTCACAAAGCCTATGTAAAAGTGTCAATACCATATAAAACAGTATGCAGCTACATGAAAATACTTAATACAAGCAGCCTAAATCTGAGGAATGACAAGCCATCGTCTTGTCTGTCCTGTTGCTATCCATTCCTGTGAGCTTATCAAAAGGGTTTTGAGTTTAATAGCAAAAAGTTTATCTTTCTATTCTACTGTTGTTTTGAATGATTTGAAGCTGTATTTCTTGTACAATGCTGTAAGTCTGTGCCATGCTGGAAAAAGATGGTATGTAATGTTACTTTCAGTTTCATTTTGACTAATCCAGGATGAAGATTTAAAACTCCTCCATCAAACGGCTTTTTAGACCAGTTCGTCCTTCTGTTTTTCATTACTGACCTCAATGAAAAATCATGACTATGAAAGCTACATAAGAAAGTCTGATCCTGAACACCAGTGTTAGTAATTTTTAAACAAGATAACCAACTTGACAAGGCCAATAAAGTTTTAGAATATTTTCTCCTAAATCTGAGGAAAGACAAGCCATTGTCTTGGTATGCTCTTTGTTTCGAGTTCATGTTATTAAACCCTTTCAATTTGTTCGTCGATAGGGTGTGGTCCTATCTCCTGCTAACTACCTGGAAGGATAATTATGTTTTAACACAAGCAGCAAATTAAGAACAAGAAATTAGCGGCTGTGGCTCTTTCAAGTTTTAAACAGCAGAACTGAAAGAACTTAATGTTTTACTCTAGGAGAAGTGTTACTAGTGGTCTCAGGAATGAGGAACTCTTTCTGTTTGTCCTGTTGTTATCCTCTCCTGTAAACATATCATACAAGTTTACAGATTTTAATAAGATAAAATATATTTGTTCTATGTTTATTTTTTGGTTTATTTTCATGATGGAAAAACACTTACAAAACACTGTTATGCATCAGCAGTTTTAAATTCATTTTCACTCATTTAAGGTAAATTAAAAACCCTCCACCAAATGTCTCCTTTAAGCTAGTGTTAACTGACAGTTCTGCTATTCATTATGCACTAGAAACAAGACAAAATCCTGCGAACTCTGTTGCCTTTTAACAATTACCAGGTAAGTCTTTTTTAATAGAAAATATAGAACACTGTGGATAACACAGAACACAACAGATGTCTGATTAAAGAGACAGAAAGAGGAAAATAGAAATTCCCAAGGGCACCTTGCTGCTAGACACACCCATAAACTTTGTCATAACATCCTGGTAGCTCTTATTCCTTAATAAGCCCCTTGGGTTTGTTTTGTACTGAAAAAACATTTTGTTTGTTTCTTCCTGAAAGTATCTGCTGTAGAAATAACACATTACACATTACAGCCATTCAAACAGTTTTTAAAGAGGATATGTGCACATTCAATTTAAGATGCAGATGATTTGAACAGGGTCACTTCAGTCCTGAGAAGAGAAAATCCTACACACTACTCTTTTTAGCACCCCAGTTTATTGATGTTCATTGGTTCACTAAAATGTCCAAACCTTAATTTTGAATAAACAAGTCATTTGATTTGTCTTTTGAGTTTTATTCAGGTCTTACTGCCTGTACCAGTGCAGAGAGGTGAGACGCACTGTAAAGCTTTGTCACCACCTAGTGGCAATGCTGCTGCGTTTTTCAAAACCTCTTTAGTTTATCTCTACCTATTGTGCAGGCTGACACCCAAAGTTTAACAGAATAAGCCTCTGATCATTTCTCAGTATCCAAACTGAACTCCTAACTCAGCACCATGGATTAACAAGGACCTTGTCAAAGAGGGAAAAAAGTCGAGGAGAATTATTAGACCAACTAAAATGTACAGTAGGATGAAATCCTTCCCTGACAACTGAAATTTTAATAGGTAAAGCAAACATGAGCAGACAAAACAATATGGGACTTCAGGACTCCACTCAAGCGGCTTCAGGGACAAAACTATGCAGTTAAACTCAAAATCACCCAATCACAGGGCAGCATCCTCCAGACTAGATGCTCTTCACTGAGACTCACATGGAAATTATGCTAAATGGTAAATGGACTGCATTTATACAAGGATTTTCTTGTATTCACAATACTCAAACTTTACAAAGCAAGTCAGCATTCATCTAATTACACACACATTTGGGTGGCCTCTCAGAAAAAGTGCCACAATCTGGGGTTCAGTATCTTGCCCAAGGACAAGGGAATCAAACCATTTCTGATAAGGTTATGACCCATCCTACCTCCTAATCTGTGGTCGCCCTTTTTACCTTGAATTTGAATACACAACTAGCATTTTTTTCTGTTTTATGTTTCAACTTTTTAACTTTTTTTTAACTTTTTAGTTATTTTAGATAAAAAGTCAAAGTACACACAAACACACATATGAATACACTTAAAAACTGAAAAAAATCAAACTCAGACAACAATGAGGAATGCAAGGGTCACCCGAAGGTTACCAAGATATGACACAACGATTTGGTGTGATAATATAAGCTCAGAGGCCTCTGTTGAGGTCCAAAAGACAAACACACAATGTAATGAAAGTTGGTACATACTGCATGTTAGAGAGACAATGCCAATGGATGGATGATGAAAAGATCACACTTTGTTGCTCCTTGTTAGCTATATGTATTTTAGGCCTAATGGATTTAGATATAGTTATAAGCAGTGTCATCTTCGCCCTGGAGTGAGTGTTGCAGCATTGGACACACGCTCACCGACACACAGGGAATGCACTGGGGGGGGATTTGGACATCCTGTCCACCCCTTGCTGCTCCACACAGGAACAGGATGGAAAAACCAACGTGGCCTGAGCACAACATGCACAAACACATGCACGCACTGAGCTTGGCGTTGACTTAGGTATGCTATTCTTTCATTCTGGTTCTCGGTAAGATCCATCTGTTCATTTTGCACAAAAAAAAAACAAACGCTGCTCTTCTGTCCCTATACAGTCTTAAAGCTAATTAATTCTGCTAGTAAAAAGCCAAATACAAGAAACAATTCAATCACTTTATAAAGCATAAGAGTTTAAAGATAGGATGAACATGTTTGTGTGTGTTTATCAAGGCAGATATGTGTGCGTGCCTGTTTGTGTGCGTGTGTGTGTGTGTGTCTGGTGTGGGGGCTGTGGGGGGTGTGCGGATGCAATTTCGTTCTGCTCTGTTTGGCAGTGCATCAGTGAACATTTCTCTGTTTCTCCATCTCCACCACTCTTCGGCTCCCTCTCTTCAACATGCGTCCACGTCTGTCCATCCTCTGAATTCCATCACACACACCCTCTCTCTCTCTCTCTCCTCCTCTTCTCTTGTGGCTGCTCCTCTCTCTATCTTTCCCTCTCTCACTTTGCCCAGCTCCTTCTCATAAAAAAAGAAAATCCCATTCTTTGGTCTGTGAGAATGTAGATTGGAGGTGTGGACTCAGTTTAGATTTTATGAGATTTTTTTGGAGAAAATGATCAGGAGCAGTGGCATTCTGCACAATGGAGGAGCTTGGATTAATTTCCTCTAGATTCAATGAGAACTGAGTGAAGCAGCATTGATTTTTATTATGAAAAGATCTCAATTATTTCAAATTGTATTTGGCACCACCCCTTTATGGATGAATGGGTAGTCAGCTCTCCACAGGCCTTATCCTAAAGAAGCCGTGGAAACAGGAAGATGGATAGGTGTCACAGAGCAGTGATTACATTTATGTGTTCATGTGTCTGGATACATCTAGAAAAATTATGGCATTTAGGATGATGATGGGGATTATAGTCAATTAGTCCAAAGCCAGTGTGAAAAGTGATGTGTGTTCTTAAGGGCTTTCTTGTGGTGGATGTATGAATGAATGAAGAATAGATTTTTTTAATGGTCAGTACAATGTCTGTTTGTGTGTGTGCACTTGTGTGTGGAGGGGGTTGATGCAGCAGCAGATTGTCATTGTCTGGAGTCTGTATCTCTATATAACAGTAAGAGGATTAACCCCATAGCGTACACACACACACACACATAGACACACACACAAACCTCTAATGGACAGAATGATTCCGAAATAACCCCTTGACATGTAAACACCACCCAGAGAGAGAGAGAGAGAGAGAGAGAGAGAGAGAGGGACGTGATGCACATACACACACACACACACACACACACACACACGCACACACGCGCGCGCGCGCGCGCACACACACACATTAGTTACGGTGTAAATTAGAGCATATTGACTTCCAGTGACAACAGACGCTGCTTTAAATCCCCACTCAGCTCCGTTCTCCATCAACTGCTGAAGCTGTAGCCTACACTGTCGAGCATTTGCACGAGCGTGTCTGCGTGTGTATGTGTGCGTGCTGGCACTTTGGCACCCGTACGCACTGTGCGCGCGACGTGCCGTGCCGTGCCGTGCTTTACCGGTCAGCGCCTATGTAGCCAAAGAGAAAGGCTTAACGGAGCGCATGCAGGCAGGTAGGCAGGCGGCGACGAACCCGGCTCATTAAAATCTCGTCTGCAGAAGCTCCGCTGGTCGCGCGCATTACTACTACGGCTCCTCGCGACGCCACTGGTGCTGCCGACGGACCTCAAAGCGCAGAGTGACACGCGCGCCAAAGGTGTGGAGGAGAGGGCACCCGCTCGGTACGATGGAACCGAACCCGAGCCGTTAAACGGTTCAGACCCACCCCCCCTGACACACTCATATACAAGCGGCAGTTGAAAGGGAGGCCAAACGCGGAGGATAACGGCGACATGGCGAAGACGGGCAAGATCTGAACTTTAGAGGATCCACTGTGAAGATTATCGTACAGCCAGCAAGTCTACCGGTAAAACGAGGAACGGGATCACAGTCTGTGTCAGTGTGTCAACGTGCAGTCTCCGGTATGGGGCGCGGTGGCAGTCGTTTGGGGACCTGGCAGGTGTTACTGACCATCTCAATGGTCATCACCCCCCTGTCTGCTCACGGTAAGTGGCCTATACCGGTGTCCCACCCTGTGCGTGTGTGTATGTGTGCGTGTGTTTGTGCAGGAAAGCATGCACGTGCGGGGATCAAATCTACCCATGCATTGACATATGGAAAATGACAAATATAATTGTTCATGTATTGGACATTGGGATGCGGTTGCAATGTAAAATTCGGGAATTGATAGTTCATCTTGAGGAAAGACCTGTGTTTTTAATTAGCACTGAGAGTCTTTAAGCCTCTTGACAGTAGTAACCTGCTGGGCGTTGATAGGCTGATTTTGAATTCTGTTTCGTACGGACACTCATCATTTAAATGCATGACATCCCATTTCATTTTTGGCATTGGTAATGACAGTGGGCTCGTTGGATTGTGGACTTGATCACTTTGCTGACAGATCCACTAACATTATAAGATATTTTCTGTCTCTCTTGCTGTATTGATCATTAATGCCACTTGCAACACTGGCGGTGGATTTGCTCCAGCCAATCTCATGTCCATTTAGTGTGAAACAAAAATAAATTCTCCCTTCTGTCACTATGCAAAGGTAACTGAATTGTTCTAAATGATATGAGCTGTGTAGTTTTAGCCTGTGCATACGTATGGAGAAGAAAGATATAGTGTGAAAGATCCGAGAGAGACAACCAGGCACATTTGACATTTCAGTGGGCCTAATGCGGCTGCGACTCGCCGCGGCGGTGCGTGGCTCAGACAAAAGCGGGATTAGGTGCACCGTGGCCGGGCAACAGGAGGCCTATTCACGGCGCTTAAAGAAATGAATTCCTCCAGACATCCAGGGGCAGCCCGAGACAACCGGGCTCGCAACAGCACTCCCCCCTTTCGCCTTCTCATTTACTGCGCATCCCTTGAGACACGGCGGGCAGTGTGGGAACGAAAATCTAACACAACCAGCCTCTGATCTGTCTGTCTGTCTGTCTGGCACACACACACACACACAGGGGCGCGCGCTGAGGGAAGTGGAAACGTGTAAAATAGTGGTAATGTTGAAGTGAGCGCCGTTACCGCTGCCCAGCAACAGGGTGGCTCGTGCACGCAGAGGGTCGCCGGGGTTCACATGGGCACGCGCTGCCCTCCCCTCATTTCTCGCCGCATCTCGCGCCCTCGATGTGTAATCAAGCGTTAACACTGTGACATATTGACCGGTAAATACACGCCTGGCGTCCTGTCTCACACACTTTAAACCCCAGGGAGCACGTGGCTGTATGCATAGTTAAATCTTCATTCCCCCGATTGGCTATCTGGGGAGAAGAGTTGTGTGAGAAGAATATGTATAGAGAATTTTCTTTTTATTACCCTTAAACAGTTTTTTTTTAAAAAAGCAAAAGAGAAACACAAGAAAAAAAACGCCTTAATATTCCTTTAATGTTCCTGTGGACTTGTAATGAATCAGTAGGCCTAAAATATGATTGCCTCATTTTTCAATCAGTCCAGCTGCTGCAACTCATACACAGCATTTTTCCTCTATAGAAAGCCTTTTGTAATAAATAATTGAAAACCAGAGCTGCCATTTATTTCATTATTGATTAACGTGATAGTTATTCTCTAGATTAATCACTCTTAGTTTGGCTTATTAAACACAAGAAAATAGGAAAAAACCCATCATCATAATTATTAAACCCAAACTGACGCCTTTAAATTGCTTGATTGCCAAGTCAAGCCTGGTTGCCCCAAAATCATGTTACATAAATTTGCTTTTTAGCTCAGTGTACAACTAATGAATATATCCATGCATACACTTAGAAACACAGAAACACAGCTTGTCATTTCTTGTCCATGTAAAGCAATATGGATCACATCCAGACTCTTAGGTGCTCTGCCATGTGTGTGTTTGTGTGTCAACTGTCTGAGGGAGGGCATACTGTGAGGTCCATCTGCCCTGTAGCCCCAGAAAGCTGTGTCACCATAGATCAGATCATCAGCATGTCCCTGACTCCCCCTTCTTCACACACACGCTCACGCATACACAAGAGGAAGAAAAATACTATTTTTAGTTTGGAAAAACAAAAAAATGCCTGCACATTAATGGGTGGATGTTGCAGGTCAGTGTATTAACTGGTTTATGAGTGTGAATGTGGGTAGTTTCAAAGTAGGATTTGTTGTGTCTTTCTCTAATAGCAACAGCATACAGGAAACCTACCCATAATTCCCGTGTCCTGCTAGTAAGATGAAGGCTGGTGGGAATCTGCACTGTAGCTGATCACAGTGACCTCAGGCAAGAGGTGGTGAACTGAGTTGAAGGAACAAATTGCACCCTTTCTGAGACAAGCGCCGAGCAGGGGCTCGTGCTTTCAATTTGTCCGTCTTGCTCTTCTAATCTCTACATGTTCCCTTTTGCTCTTATAACCCCTTGAAGACTGCCATCTGCTAACAGGGCGCTGTATTATTTCGTCAAGGAAAAAATTGGCAGAACGAACCTTGAAATGAAATCTGAATCAGCTGTAATCAGTTTTTACCGGTGGAGGATGTTCTGTCTCTTTTACAAAAGCGTTCAAGTTCATTCCACCTCAGTTTTCCCATCGATGGAGTTGGCATATTAACACTTACTGACTGGCTTGGGCTTGCTGATTGATGGAAAAACAAGAGAGAAAGAGCGAACACTGGATCCTCTGTTTCCACTGCAACTCCCTCGCTTCACTCCTCCTTTCAACATGGCACCTCTTTACATCTCACCATGGCAACTGCAGTGTGTGTGACTCTGTGTCTGTGTGTGTGTGTGTGAGGTGAATCTCATGGTTTCTCAGCCACCACTAGTCTTCGTGACTCGAGGCACGTTCAGATGGTTTTAGTATTAGGCCTGAATGAAGTGCCAGGCACTGAAAGCAGTGATCTCATTGGTCACACTGATTTCAGGGTGGCAGTGGGAGAGAAGCAGCCATCCAGCCAAGTGTTTGGTTAAGTTTGGCCATTTGTGCAGATGTATCTGCCCAGTGGAAAAGTGTGAAGAAGTGTGCTCTTTAAATACAGTCTACTGTGGGAATATTACCTCCAATGCAAGGAGGTCTTCTTTCTTTTTCTCTTTCTTCCTTTTTTTTATGCTACCTTTGATCTCCCCTTAAAGATATAATTTGACATCTCAGGAAATACACACATATGCTTTCTTGTCAGAGAGATCAGAGAACTGATAGCCTATCAATTTCATGTTTCTATGTTAAATACGGTGCTTCCACCAGCAGTTTTTTGGGTTAGCTTAACAAAAACACTGGAAACAGCTAGACTTGCTCTGCCTAAAAAAGGCAACAGAATTTACCAACTAGCACATCTTAAGTTCATAAATAAGTTTCAGAGGTAGTGGTGTAGAGATAGGTGGATTTTGTTACTTTTGGACAGGGTCGGGCTATTTGTTTTATCCTGTTTCAGATGTTTGTGATAAGCTTAGCTAAACTAAACAGCTGCAGGCAGTATCTTTACATTAAAAATGCAAACTGAATAGCAATATAAATCTCTCCCTATATTCAACCCTACATGCTTGTTATATTTTGACACTTTGGGATCTCCACTTGTATTCAAAAAGAGTTCTGTGGGCTTGAAAAATGTCTGGCTGCCGAGCATGAGTTTATAATGACCAGCCAATCAGTGGTGTGCTGCATGTTAATAGGTTTTAAGAGTTCCTGTCCTCTCTTGTTCATTCTCTTTCTGTCTCTCTACCTCTAGTGTGTGTGCACTTTTTTCCGCAGATTGCTAAGCACAGGAGAAGTGCCTGACCAGTCAGACTCCAACCTATAGCCCTAAATCCTAATCTAATCCTTACTCTGGTCTCGGTCAACAGAGCACATTAGTCAATCGCTCAATGTGCCTAATCCTGCATCACCACTGTCTGATTACGAGACACTCTTCAGCTCTTTTGTATGGTTTCATTGACGATTAATCGCGTAGCTCTTAAATATGAACCACACTGTTTCAGCAGAATTTACGGTGAATTACATGGTGACATAAGAGTGTTCTCCTGGAAAAGTAGCCTTGCACAGCCTCGAGGCATCTCTACAGAATACTGTAGAGAACCATTTGAATTATTCATGCCTCATCCTTGGGCCACTATCTTTATCAAACAAAACAGAGGCAGTACCTTGGGAAAAGCTCCAATCGAAAAAAAAAAAAGAAATGTGTTTTTACAAGCTGGTATTTATTATTTTGTTTTCTACGTTTAGACAAAATCAGATCAAATGATTAGAGAGACTGACCTATAATTTGGACTAAAAGACAGGATATCTCTTGATCATGGTTTTGACCATTCTTTGATAAATCTGACTCTTGCAAGTCCCCTAACATTATGGAAGCACAAAACTAATTTAAAATTCCCCCCTCAATGCCTCTTTTTGTGTCTGACTGACAGGAAGGCATTCACTGTTCAGACGCCATCATCATCACAACCAATCATCCGTCAACAAGGAGGCCTTGAACACTAGGATGGTGCTCAGTGATGACTCAGCAGAGAGGGAGCACCTGATCGGAGCAGGGCTCGGGCTCGGAGCTAAACTCCCACTGAGCTCCAGCAAACATCACCATTCCCACAAACACGCCCACCTAGACATCATAGAGGAGGACCCACCTGTGGGGGAGGAGCTCACTGCCGGAGGGGCGGGTCCAGACCAGCCAGGAAACCCTTTATCTGATGACGTCATCACCGTGGAGTTCCACAGCCCTGCGCCGGACATTGTGCCATCTGAAGTTGCTCTAGATTGGGCCAAAGCCCCCAAACCACAGAAGCAAAAAGGGGGAGACCCTACTGCATGGACACTCTCTGACTTCTACGACTACCTGTCCCCTGATGATGACCTCTCTGCATTGGATGCGACCCCTGAACCCGAGCCCAGCCCCTCACCCCCGGCTGACATGGAGGATGAGAATCCGCTCTTGTCTGGTTCTCCTGCGGTTCCTGACAGTGTGAGACCTAAAGTAGACAGTGGGCCCTCCTTATCAGCTCCTCCTATGCCAGGGCTGGAGAAGGGTGATGAGTTAGGCTTGGGTGGTGCCATGGGGAGTGATGGCTGCAGGCTGGGCTTTGTGCGCTCTGGACCTGGGGTTTGTGTGTCTCAGTGTGACGTTGAACCCAATTTCTGCTTCAATGGAGGAGTGTGCACCGTGGTGGCAGGAATGGGAGCTTTCTGCAGGTGAGAAAAAAACACCTGATATTTGAAAGATAAACTGAAAGGCTGGTGTGCTGCTTTGTTCCTTTTTTATCATGTTTAAGCATTCAAAAGCAGGAAGTAGCTTTTAGGGTAAAACTGGTATAAATGCATATATGAACATGTGATATGCAAATGTGAATGGGAGCAGGGTTTTTTTAAAGAGTATGTTAAGAATTAAAACATTCCCTCATTCTATTTGTTTTGTTGGGATGGTTTCCAAAATGATTCCTCGTTAACACAAAAGAAAAGATTTAGGACAGTCGAGACAAGTGTACAGACAGCAAAAACACTGACACACACATAGATAGAGTGATGGCTTAATGTGTCATGATGGTTCATCAAGATCACAGCAGGGTTGCCAGAGGATTAGCTTAGTTTTTGGGGCAGGGGGTAAAGAATGTCTGTACTCGTAGGCTGGTGACAGTAGATGTAGACACACGAGAAAGTAGAGGGAAGATGACAATACAGTGAGGTCAATGAGGGACACACATGTAAGTAAACACCAACATTCCTGGTGCACATACACACATATTCATGGAAACACACGGTACACCATGCCTTGATAGCACCATCTGTCCTACCCAGCAGCTTCACTGTAAGCTTAGGGGTAAACTGTTGCTCATCTCACCATACCTGCTGAGGAATAGCACACACACACACACACACACGCACATACACACACACTCGCTCATGTCAGGATGCCAGGCACACTTCAAACTCACGTTCAAACACTTGCATGCAACTGCACAGAGAAAGACAGGAGTACGGAAGAGATTCACATACACACACACACACACACACATATGCATGCACGTGTCCTGATCCTTTGATCTCATTAAAGGCTAGGGTGCAGGCCTGAATCCCTGCTCTGCTGGACAGACATCAGGACACCATGTCATCAACTCTGCATACTACTTTACACTCCCCACTCTCTTACATGTTGTGGCTATAAATATGGTCAATAAACAGTAAAGTAGATGCCACACTCGTATTAAACCTATGAGCCTTGTTGTTCAGTTGTTATAATCACAAAATCAACACGATAGTGTTTTTTAAAAAAAAACATCAGAAAAGCCATTTTTGCTGCTTTGTGTTGCTTTGCATCCAGGTGCAATGTGCAGGACTACATATGGAACAAAGGGACCCGCTGTGATTGGGCAGTTACAGAGTTCCAGGTGTTGTGTGTGGTGGTGGGCGTGGCCTCCTTGGTGCTCATTCTTCTCTTCATGATCATCGTATTCTTTGCCAAGAGGCTGCACCACCTCAAGAACGAGAACAAGCGCCTTCGCAAACGCAGGTTTGTGT
>JAPZDZ010000008.1:12063879-12081474 GCA_029783805.1 Acanthurus tennentii | reverse complement strand
TACCATATCACACAAATAAATCCTTCTAAATGCAAAACATTGGCTCTCAAGTGTACATTTCTCATGCTGGTCAATCTAAAGGCCAGATAAAATGTCTCAACCTTATGACCCTGTAATCAGTGTTTGAAAGCCGAGGTTCCAGCCCAGCAATTGATGTTAAATCACTTTCATCAATCCCTCTTGATGTACTTGCGACTTCTAGAGATACTGTAATGAAATCCATCCAGATTTGCAGCTATTTTTTCCTCAAATCCGGTCATTAGTTCGCTGAGTGGATTAGCATGTTGAAAAACTGACTTAAGCTATCGGTCTTGTAACACATGCAAACACACACACACACAGACTCACAAACAAACACACCACCCTAGAGTCGGTCTTCTGTTCCTGCTCTGCTTCTTTAACAGGCAACGACCCCCACCCACCCTTCTCTCCCCTCTCTCCTCCCCGCTCTGCTCTCGTCCACCCCCACAAGAGCCTGATGATGTGCAGGCTCCACAGAGCAGGACTTTCAAACGATATCATTACCACTTCAAAGAACCTGCTGCTGCCTTATGGACCTACAAGCTGTGGCATGTGATGTGGAGCAAGACGTTGTTTGCCCCAAACGGAAATCATCACCTCAACGTCTTTCTTGTCTTAATGACAGCCATTTCTAAATGTTATGCATTTCCGAGTCTGCCTGTAGTACGCCGCTTCAATTAGGGAAAAGGGCATCAATGCCGTATGTGTGTGTGTGTGTGTGTGTATCTGCAGCTGTGTCGGGAGGATCATATGAGGCATCGCGCCACTTGTCAGTATTTCAAATAAAAGCTTTGTTTTTGCTGCTATTGCACCGCACATAAGCAGAGCAGAGGCCAACGGGGAGAGAGACTGAATCATGTGCAGACTTCTGAGGATACATTTACTCGTAGCAAGGGTTAAACTATTTGGAAGACATGATTCTCATTTGATTATTTATTGCCCAAGAAAGCGAGAGCGAGATCTGGCAGCCCCCCCAGCTTGATATTTTCCTCATTTAAATACTGCTGAACACAAACACACACACAAACAGTCTTAAGCTCCCAGTGGTTCCTGCTGCAACATTAATGTCCTCATTTATCCTCTTATGCACAAATGTCAACCTTTGTCAGCCTCCATCCCTGCCCCCCCCCGTTCGCCCCCTTTACTCGCACTCCGTACCTTCAGCGACTCCACCCTCCCACCCTGCTTATTTCTATTCCTCTGTATTTGCCTCCATGCCTTCTACCCCATTCATTGCTTCCTGCACACCCTCTCCCTCCTCTGTCTGCATTCCCTTTACTCTTTCACTCTGCAGCTCATTGTATCCAGCTGCGCCCCCCCCACCCCCCTCCCCCACCACCCCCCCTTTCATCCAATCCTGCGTCCTGCACAGATATTGCACATTCCTCCACAGTCTCTGCCTCTCACTCTCTCTCTCTCTCTTGTTTAGTTTCATTGTCTCTTCTTTTTCCTCTCTCTGCTTGGGGATCCTCTAGTGACATCATCACTCCTACAGTTACCATGGTTTCGGGGGAAAGGGACGGTAATAACTGTTTGGATCAAAAAGACAAGCTCAGTGCTGTTGTAGCTCACACACCAAAAAAAAAAAAAAAAAAAAAGAGAGGGGCTCAAGGCATTCAAAGGAATTGCTCTTTATTACAGGATGCAGGCGGAGTTTAAGGGGTTTAGGTAAAAATGTGACGTGTGTGTGTGTGTGTGTGCAGTTAGGTCAGTGTTAATGATGGATCTGTGTGAATGAACAAGTCATCGTCGTACAGGTCTTCGTCCAGGTCGCCGTCCTCTTCAGTGAAATAGGTAGGGAAAGGAGGGTTGGGCAAGGAGGAGCTCTTTTTTGGCAGTATGGTGTCTCTTACCTGGGAAACACACAAAAACACACACACACACACATTAATTGGATGAGCTGACTTGTCTGAATAAGAGCTGTAATGATTAAGTGACATAAAATTTGTTTTAGGTTGCTAATCCCTGAGATAATTGTTGCTGTTAGTAATTTATCAAGCAAAAATTGCAAAAGAAGAGCATTTTCCTTCTGGGGGACTGGGGTGGGGGATGATGTCATGAAAAACTGAGCTTTATTTCAAAAACTTCAAAAGAAGCTTTGAATGTCAAAAAAATGACAGCTCGACATTTGACTGAAACAAACTAAACAATATTTATGTTTAGTGTTTCTGCCTGAATCATATTCTTTTAACCACTCCCCTTGGGTCATACAGACGTCTCCCCCCCCTTCCGATACTAGCTGTTTGCAATTGTGGGGACCTCAACTTCCACTACTAGAACAGTTAACTGTAGAAAATAATCAACAGATTAATTAATAACTACCATTTTTCTTGGTAACAGCACTCTGAACTGTAATCAATACAGTTCCTCATTTACATAGAGACATTAGCACAGAATAATAAAAAGGAAAAATAATGAAAAAATATTATGAACCTGCATGTGTGCCCTTTAGCGAAACATAATCTAAAGTGAATCCAAGTATGTGTGTGTGTGTGTGTGTGTGTGTGTGTGTGTGTGAGACAGCTGAGCTGGGTGAAATGCAACACACATTTGTATTCATTATCGCTTGTCTGCAAAACAAAATAAAAGGCTGCATGTGTGTCTGCACTCACACACACACACACAAGGTGAACACAACATGCTGAGTATGGAGATGGATGCTGTGTATATTACTAACATCATTGAGGTCTCTGCTCCCGTTCCCTCCCATAAAAACACGCAAACATATGCATGCAAACGCGCACGCACTGCTGAAGCAGCACAGTGTCGGTGAAGATGGATCACACCGTCCTGCAGGTGTGACGAGTTTTACAGGGGCAAGGTCGCTGGTCTTCGTCAGAACACTAAGCATGCTGGGGCTGACCTTAGACTTCACACTTCGATCCCAAGTGAGCATGTGTATATTTTTACCTTCAGTAAGCAGTTCTTGTGGCCGGGGACGGAGCCGTTAACATACAGCAAATTGTACTTGGTATTGACCCTCCATATCTGGAGGAGAGAGACAGAGGGAGGAAGCAGACGAGAGAATATTGAACTGAAATTGCCTTCAAGGACAAAGGCACATCTGCGTGTGTCCTTGTGAGTATGTGTACCTTCAGTCCATGAGCTGTAACGTAGATGTTTCCCATCATGCCGGGCATCTTTTTCCCTTTGAACACTTTGGCTGGATCCTAGACGCAGATGATGAACAACACACATATAACTGGATTATGGGAAGCCAACTGTTCATGTCTGGCGAGGATGAGAATCTTGAGGATCACTGTGTTCGTATGTGTTTGTGTGTGTGTTTGTGTGTTTCTCACCCCGCCAGGTCCAGAAGCTCCCGGTCTGCGATGAGTTTTGGTTTGACCGTGTGTGGCAGGTTGACCTTTGAACCCCCAACGCTTCATTACACCCTGAAAGCCCTTACCAATACTACACACAACCAGAGAAAAAACGTATTTTCAATTTACTTTTTTGCCTCTGAGGATAATGATATTGAAAAAGAGATTTGCACTTTCTTGCAAAGACATACAGTAAAATATCTCAAAAATGGGATGCTAGAGCTGAGAGAGGCCAAAGAGCAAGCCAGGAAGAGAGAAAGCTGTAGAGGAAGGAAAGATGGGAGAGCAGAACTTACGATTTGGCTGTGACGTCCACAAATTGGCCTGGACGGAAATGTGCTGCATACAGAGGAGTGCCTGAACACACCACAAACAAAAGATTACATTCTTGAACTTCCACAGAATTGGCTCTGCTGACCACAACAAGATATTAGAGTCCAGCACCTGATATGATAGACAGCGTTGTGAATGAGCTCACAGATGTGTGTATACCTGGCTTGATGAGAGCGTTGTCGGTGACTTTGAATGTGGTGACCTTCTGTTTTGGTGGCACTCCTGCATTCCTGAACATCTCCATTTCACTCTCAGACCTCTGTCATTCAGGGTGACGAAAAGAGAGAAAAAATACGTAAGGATGAAAGGAGGGAAAATAAATGGTGAAACAAGTATGAGCAGTGAGCAGCAGTTGGACTTTGGCATTTTTAAAATTAACCGTGGGCCTGTTATGACTGTACGGGAGCCAAGTACACATACGCACAGGCATACGCGCACACACTTGGCAGCGAGCGTCTCTGACATTTGGTTCCACTCAGCTCGCTCTCATCTCAGCCTCTCCAGTCACTTGAAACTCTCTTTCTCTCCCCTTCTGTTGACTGAAAAAATCAGCCTGCCAAAGCTTCACACTCCCGACAAACTGCCTTTGACTGGAGAGTAATCTGGCTGCGTGAGGGGGATTCAAAACAAGTTCATGTTCACAAAGTGAAACCCCGACACTGGCCCATCAAGCATCTATCAACACTCAATGAATAAATCTCGCCTTTATTTATTCATCCTTGTTCTTTTCTTTCTAAGTGTTAAAAAGATGGATGCAACACTTAAAGGACAAATTGCTGCTCACGCATACTAACAGGGGATTTTCTTGAACATAACTGTCTTTTTTGACAAGGTAGAAAAGGCTCAGATTGAGCTGCAGAGCCAGCGTTGCTGTCTGTCGCCTCAGGTTTCAGTGTTTGTGCTATTGAGTTCTGATCTGCAGTCTGAGGCAATGATGGGACCTCAGACTTTATTATGAGCATGACAGACACTTTTCAAACGCGTGTGTGAAATCTATTGGATCCCATTTATTTTAACATCCAAGTATAGTCACTGGTGAGTATAATTTTCTGACTATGGGTCTGTTTTCATAAAAGCTCAAGGAACCTGAAGGTCTGATATGAGCTCAATGCCACCGCACGATGAAAAAACTCAGTTATGTTTCCATCAAGCTGTCACACTGATTTGATTTTTGGCAGGATTATAAAGCAAAGCCAGAATCAAGATGAGTAAAAATGTGTTACTATCTGATGAGTTGTGGCTGCTCTGCTGTTTTAAAAGTAAAGCCAATTGGTATGAAAAGATGTGAAATCCTCAAACTTTACAGTTAAATACAAACTCAAGAGTTTAAGTTATCAATGCCAGCTCTATTAATAATGCAGGTAATTACTAATTAAGGTTAATAACTGCATAAACTGCTGAGCTTTTTACCTCTGGAGGTATTGGAAGGGGAAAAATAAATAAGCACACAATAATTCACAGAAATTTCAGTGCCAAGGCAGCCGCTGATTATAAACACTGCTGCCCCATTATTGAACACAAAAATGTTTACTGTCATTTTCCTTCCAAAAGTCACATTCATTTTTTAAATGTTTTTATTTTAACACTTCTAACTGATTTCAGAACATTTTATTGCACTAAAAGGGAGAATATGTCACTTTGAGAGAGAAAATAAAGCAAATCCTCTTACACAGAAATTTAGAAGCCATAAAATGTACCATTGCAATTTGTTTTGGCTGCCACAGCCTCACTGGTGTCACCAGTATGACCACTTGTTCTTTGAGGTTATTGTTAACTAATGATAGCAAACTTTGGGAAAGGCATGCTCACAAAATGGTCAGTTCCTCTCTGTTTGTTTTAATGATACAGTACCTTTGCATTTTAGCTAAATGACACACAATGTTAATATAAAAAAGATTCTAATTAGCTGCTTGAACAATAATGATCTTAAAAACAAGACCCTAGACAACTACAAGAATGTGCTTCTAACAGCACTTACTACACATTTTTTAGGTAACATCGTAGTTGTCAACACCTCCACTTTCATGGCTAAGATAAAAAAAACCTCACGCAAAGTTTAACGATGTTCTTACATGGAATGGTGATACGTTTTTCCCTCCTACCACAAGGGCGGCAGAGCGTCCATCATGTTCTTCTTTGGATAGGTACTTTATTACATGGCAGTCCTGTACCTGAAAGAACAACACAAACAACAATTAAATAGACTGGATTAACAATTGATACAGTCAAATAGCTTGTCACAGTGTGAACTTTTTCCTATTTACCAACAAGTTTCTGTTGCAAGAATAACAGAAAAGGAGGAGAGATGCTGGCAATAAACCCTTAAAAAGTCCAATTTCTGTGTGAAAGCAACCAAACCCACACTGTTTATCCAGTATGTTAAGATGTACTTTCAGTTTCCCTTCAGATAACAAATGTACCAAAATACCAGAGTGGTGGGAGTACTTTGAGCACGAGATAGTAAATACAAATGTTGTACTTTTCATCTAGCACAGACTGTTCTTATATCAACTGAAAAGAAAAAGAAGGCTAAGTGTGACAAAAGTGAATCAGCAGATGGGGATAAAAGTTTCTGCTAACAATTGTCTGTTGGCATTGAATTTTTTTTTCTGAAATTGAAATAGCAGTTTGTTATGCAATAAAAAGTAGAGTGAACACACACACAGTCACCGGTTGCCTTTAACTTACTGCACTGACAGACTCGGCAATGTAATAAAAACATGTTGTAAATAAACCTGACATTAAATAATGTCTGTTCTCCTTGCTGTGAGGGAGGAGGAGTTTTCTCAGGAACAAGGAGGCATTTTAAATGTACAATCAAAGCCTGCAGGTGTTCAATATTTGTTATTCAGCTCCCACACTCCACAAAGCAATCCAATTTATCTGACTTCTTTTCTAACCTGCTGGCCTTGTTATTATTGAATGCAATCATAAAATACATTATCCCTAACCCTGAAGATCGTCTGCTGCTGTATTAATGCAAAGCTATGCACAACAAAAAAATAAAAAAGGTAACAGGTGTCTGTGTGGTACCTGCAACATAGTGACTACATGTCTTTCTCCTTCTTTCGTCCAGATGGGAGCCATTCCTAACTTCACGGCCACTAACCCAACTCTTCGACTACCTGGGAAGAGAAATTGATGCAAAGATGGTTTAAGTGAGCCAATAAGGAAAAATACTCATGCTGCACACAACTCTCACTTATCAGGACACCCACCCTCTGTCCACTCATGTCTCGGCCAGGGCTCATCTTTAAGTGGGTTGAGCTTTTCAGCTGTTTGTCTTCTGTATTCCTCTGCCACGCTCTTCCTCATGTACTCCTGGTTATCCTCTGTGAGGTGTTCTTCAAACCATGTTGTGGTTTTTACAGTCCTAATACAACCCACTAAATAAGCAGGACTGCAAGAAAAATAATAGTTTACCAGGAAACACAATCACTTAAGTCCAGAATTACTCAAAAAAAGCACATATTCACAACTGTGTCAAACCAAAACAAGGGTGCAAGGTAACATACACACATATGGACATATTTTTTAGGGGAGCAGTTAATACCTATTTTGCCTACCCATTGAAGGCCCAGAAAGTTTTGTTTTGTAATGTCAATTAAATTTTAAAAAAGAGCAATTCACAAAGTTCAAGGTAGTGACGTCAACAACCACGTCTAACTGATTCAGTTTTAATTACACCAAACAAAGATTCACAGCATCTTTTTCACATTTGAGAAGCTGACACACCTAAATTACAACTGACAAAGCTAAATCAAGAAAAGGTCTCGTGATATTAGGACGATATTATCAACAACAGTTAGTCACATTATCACTTATTTTCAGATGCTGAAAAGTCACTGCTGTTTTCCTGCTGATGAGTAAAAAGCAGGTCCACACATTCACGCGGACAGTTTGGGCATTTAAAATGCACGTTACTCATCACACGTTACAGCACAGTCATTTACACTTGTAATGACTTATCTATCTTCTCTAGTTTAGAGCAGAGACAACTGATTTATCTTAATCACCTCTCAAACAGAACCCCTTAAAGAGAAAATTATAACATTTGCTAATGTATTATCAACCAACAAGCTCTGATAAAAAATAATTAGAACAGTGCGCAATTATTTTGTACCCCTGTTTTACTACAGCATTTAGGTTTTGCTCTGGATTGAACTTTAGCTGTTACATTAGCAAAATTAGACAGTTAGCATTAGCCACCTTTCAGCTGCTGCTCGGAGAGAAACGAGTCCGGTTCCCCGCTGAAGAAGAAACCGACAGCTCCACGCCGCCATTGTGCTCCTTAAATCTTTTATAAATATAACTATAGCAACCACTACACATAAATTAGACGAACATGTCACATAACATATGCACTGCCATGCCTTCGTTTTCGTCCTGTTAATGTCACTTCGCTACTTCCGGTACGTGACCTAAACAGTTCCGCAGCCTGGGAGTTCACGAACAAGGTTCCGCAAAATCACAACTTCAGAGTTTTCAAGTTAACACGAAACTTGCTGAGCTATTACATCGTAACCACAAAGCGATTAAATAATCTTGTGTTTATATGTTTATAGAAAGCGTCATTATTTCTTTCAGCTTTGTTCTTTTAACTCAACAAAATGACAACACATGGGAGGGTTCAAGTTTATTATTGACCTTGAAAAAGGACGGTTTCCCCTCATGGTCCAGTTAATACAGCCAACGCTCACAATCATTATACGTGTTTTTCGTCAGAAGACGGAGCTTGTAAAGTCCTCATGTAAATTTGATGTCTACATTTTCGGAGCAAGATGGCACAATAGCAAACATCTATTTGATTTTGGCAATTATCAAGTCCCATCGATTTCTCAATGGATTAAAATCTCCTATTATAACAATTAAGGCATAAAGCTGTGTAATGTAATAAACTATTCTTCTAATTCATTATCTTAAATTTCATTATCTCATTTAATTATACTTAAAAATATAGCTTCAGAAAATCATATGGAGTTTTACAAAAGAACAGAATAGAATAGCACATAAGTACAGTCTGATTATTGTACATTTTAAGTGGTTTCCGCCAGCCCTACAATCAATCCTCTCAGTCTTTTTTAGCCTGTTTCAGAATAACTCCTGTGATGTGGGTGTTCTCCGAAAGAGATACCAGGAGGTTCATGTGTTGAATACTGATCAAACCGTCAAAACCTGAGGCACGTATGGAGTGTACTCTTAGGACAGCCCAACCTTGGTTTGCCATAATTAACTATACAGAGATTAGTAAAGGAATTTATTCTTGCATTTTAATGTCTGTCTCAGTAGAATAAAGATTGAAAAAGAGAAGGAGTGGATGAAGGTGTCTGTGTAAGTAAAGGAAGTGCGTGTTGCAGTTTGAAATATTGAAGAGTACTGTTTCATTCAACAACAACAAGGCAGGGCTGTCCAGGAAAGAGACAGAGAGAGATTTGTGATATGTAACCCGAATATACAAGTAGTCTGAATATTCAGTCACAAGCAGAGAAACAGAAGCTCACGGGGTAGAGACAAATAAAATAACCTACAGGCTGCCACCCCAGTTTGCCACTGTTTTTCTAGATGACACTTCCACACTGTACTACAGAACACACACCAGTGTTGCTGTTGTTGTTGTTTGCCAAGGAGAGTGTATTTTTTTACACAAATTCCTTAGGAAAACATTTAAGGAAAAGGAAAAGGAAAACATTTTTAACCATTTTAACCACATTTTTAACATTTTTTAACCCAAAGTCTTATC
Organism: Acanthurus tennentii; assembly: GCA_029783805.1. Taxonomy (NCBI): domain Eukaryota; kingdom Metazoa; phylum Chordata; class Actinopteri; order Acanthuriformes; family Acanthuridae; genus Acanthurus; species Acanthurus tennentii. The sequence continues at coordinate 12,072,057 of JAPZDZ010000008.1, read as the reverse complement.
CTTTAATCTTTAGTGATCCGCTTTTCATTCCCAGAAGGGAGGTCAGTCCCCCTTTTGCAACAGTTTTTATGCCCCAAAAATATTTTAAACACAAATGCACATACACAAAAACATCAGCACCAAAATGAGAAAACCAGTGTCTTTATTATAATTAACATGCAGGATACAGAAAAAAACAGTTTTCAGCTCACAGATGAGTGTCTACCACACACGCTTTGCTATCCTCTCAAAACTCTTTACAATGTAAGAAGGTTATTAAGAAATTATTACAATTATTCTGTTTTTTGTTTCCATTTAGCAAAATCTCCAACAAAATCTGTAGAAAAGAACCCAAAACACCCAAGACAACCCTGAATGTCACTCAAATGACAGAGATACTTTATTTCATAACTAGCAAGCGGCTACTGGAGATTGGATATTTGCAGGAGCTGAATTATGCATGCATTAATGCAGTACACTAACAGGGGCTCTACCATCCCCATAAATAACATTTGCAATGCTAATTCTAAGAAATTCCGTCTATGCAATCACATTTTTTGGCTTTTCTGCCCACAGATCTTTTTGCCTATGTACAGTACTTGCTAGTTATCTAAATAAGGTAGGAGTGTCATTTCTTTGGGTGGGCTATGGTCCGAGTCTGCATGCTGGTTCAGAAGATTTCTCTTAATTTTTATAAACATTTTTTCAGATATACAGTAGATAGTAATAATTTCCCAGATGATGCCATTGTGGCCAAACATGCATTAGTCATCAATGGAGGAGTTCAAATTGTTTCACCAGAACGAGCTAATTCTCTGAGCTAGACTACTGTATGTATGTGGTGTGGTTAGGTGTACATGTTTGTTTGTGTGCGTATGTGTGCTTGTGCTTTTGCATGTTTATATGTATTATACAGTACATAAAGTATATATTTATATATATATATATATATATGATATATATATGTGTATCTGAGTGTATGTTTGCATGTATTCCATCGTCAGGGGCTAAAGGTTCTTGAGGATTCGAAGTCCGACATACACTTGGGTTTGATGCCTTTAGCATTGTAGTAATCCACAACCTGGTTAGGGACCTCTGCCAAAACACTCTTGGCCAGAGCCGCTGGGGAGGCCTGGAAGCAGAGAGACAGACAGGTAGAGAGAGAGAGAGACAGATAGAGAGGAGGAGGAGGAGATAGGTCACAAATACACACACATCACCTGCCATGTGTGATTCTAGGATACTAGAATTTACTTTTGGGCCTCATGCTCTCAAAGGTATAGACTGGTGAGACTGACAGGATCAGACAAGCTAATTGGCCAACCTCAAAACATCCCTGCTTGCACCTTTTTGTCCTCTAGTACCATAGCTTGGTTTCTATAAATGTGCTCAAGGAGAGAAAAAGCACATCAGATCTTATCAACTCAGAAAAAACAACGCATTAAAGTACATTCTTCATGCAAATGCTTATGCACATTGACCCAGTTTATGCTGTATGAGTTAATTATACCAAGAAGTTAAGTTGTATTTCCTCCATGGATACTGCTAGTATTTCAAAAATACACCTCTAATTTGGTAATTGACAAATATTGGGGTTACTTAAGGCTCAAAAAGCCTTTAAACTATTTCTGGATGTTTTCCCCTGCAGGAACTACTGCAGCCTAAAAATGTCAGTCAGTGTCAGGAACCTGCATACCTTATTGCAACCAAGAGATTAACACTTTAATTGACTGTGATAGTTGAAACTAATCAGAGCCAGGTTGCATATTTAAAAATTTTTAAAAATTCTTGCCTTGTAGTTCATTCTGATTATAGTTTAAGATTTTTCACAAACATTTCAACTGTGTCTATTGTAGATAGGTTTTGGATTATGAACAGTTAGCCACAAAAATCCCTTTCCAAATGTCATAGAAGCCAATGATGCATTGGTATTAAGTTCATAGCAAGGCAGATTTTTGATAGTTTAAAAAAATGTTCAATGTTTTATTTATTCCGTCAAAGGACTTAAGGAGTGACAATAAATGAGCTGAATTTACTGTTCCTTTCGAGGGTAATACTTAAAAAGTTTTAAATATTTGCATAACATGACACTAAAAACTACACTTAGCCTTTAGTCAGTACAGAATAAAAAAGAATAACATTCCTATGCACATACACGCACAATTACACACACATACAGGTCAGCCACTTGTCTGCATGCACACACAGGCTCCCACAGCGCACACACTTCTGAATCCTCAAAGTCAGAGACTCTGTCGTACTCCGTCTCACATAATTCCCCGAGACAATGCATCATCAAAGTGCACCCACCCCCTCCTCTCATTTCCTCCCTCCCTCCAGCTCTCTCTGCTCCTATCTACCTGTTATCCCCCGCTCTGCCTGTCACACAGCAGCTCCGTCCTGCTAATCCCTTCTGAAAAGAAACGACAGAGCAGAAAATCACCTCTCCACCTCTGTCACACACTCCCTAGCTCCCTTTTGTCTTTAGCTCCAGTCTCCTGTTGACCCCCCCCTTCAACACCACCACCACCACCATCACTGGGCGCTGTCCCTCTCTCTCCACCTTCCTCTTCTGTTTCCTCCAGATTTATTCTTCACCTCTCCTCTCTGACTTTCTCTACTTTTTGGGTAAACTATATGTTTCCACTCCTTTCTACAGCCCTTACCCCTTTTTTTCTCTGTTTAGCTCGATGTAATTAGTTGATTTCTCAAACTGTCACCGACCTGACTCACCATAACAGACCCAGGCAAACACACCCTGTCAAAGCCAGGAAAAATTAATGCCAGCCAAGAGGGACACACACACACGCAGTGAGTAGATAGCTGATGTGTTTTGACGAGCACACCAAGCATATTACGCCCACACATTCACACTTGCTACCCCGTGAATACGGCACTGCATCCACCCACCACACACACATACACACACACACACAGTCACAGTCACTGTTGAAGTAAAACTCTTTAAATGCTGTTGTTCAGTTTGCAAGTGGATACTTTATGAATAATCGAAAAAGACATACATATCTAGAAAGAACTGAATTCTGTCTGATTGTTAGTCTGTTTACTTTAATCTCACATTTCCTTTAAATCAGGGTTCAATAAGTTCAACCACTGGCCTATTTTTAGTATTTGTAGTAGGAAGTCAACACTTAACAGGCCGTTAAGTTTTTAATGTGTTTTTGTTTCATCTACAGCCATTTAGTAATGACTAAACAGATGTATTTGTTTGGTTTGGAATTATATCCAATGACAGATGTCACAGAAGCTTTTGTTGATAAAATGACTCATTTTATGTTTGTCCTGGTTACAGGACAGACCAGAGAAAAGGATGAGCTGCTTTATTTTTGCTTGAATGGAGTTGTTGTTGCCTTAAAAAGGAGTCCATCATACCAACTTACCTCTATTTATGTTTCTTAGACCCAAATCAGTATTATCAGAGGTTAAAGCTACAGTTGTGGCATTTAAATTTTGTTGAATTCAAGGGTATATTTTTCCATTTAAAACTATCATTATTTGCTTAGCAGTATAAGTGTCCATTAAAGAATAATACAAAGTGTTAAACTGTGTATAACAAAAGCAGAGGCAGAAAAATCATGTGGTCAGCAAACGAGCTTAATAATTAGTTAAATAGCAATATCCATTACAGGTTTGCTAATAATAGCATTGTTTTTACATTAGCTCACTTTTGCATTGTTTTTTTTTACCTCAAACTGGTGGTCATACCAGACCAGTTTTAGAAGAAATATTGAATGTTCATGTTGCATACACTCACTTTAAGTGAAGTGGATTATTCTTTTTTTAATCTATTTTATTGAGCTAAATTTACAAGAATTCACTTTAGCACCACATGCTGTTTTAATAGCCTGTTGCTGAATGCAGCACAGCAGCCTCAGCTTCATGAAGCAGCATCGTTTATGACACCATGTTTATTGGATTTTGCAAGAGTTTTATGTTTATAATGTTATCTACAGTAGATTTGTGAAAATGCTTTATAGAGTTCTGATGAGAATTTTATCAGTAAAAACTTCACTTTTTGCTTTGTGGCCAAATGTGTATGTGAGCAGGTCAGATTCGATGGGCTGCTATTAACCCACTACTGCTCTTAATCATAATTCTGCTGGTTTATACAAAGAAAAAAACCTCCGGTGGTGCACTGGTTATGATACTGAAATATTCAAATTGACACTTAGCCCCGCTTATTGCCTTTGTTTTAATCTTTTGGCCTTGATATAAAATTTCTTAATGTTTTATGACTAGAAACTCTTTTATAACCTCACATTTCTTATTCCCTTTGATTTTGTAACCCTGAGCGAGCTCTGAAGTTTTACAGCACTGTTTAGTATCCACCCTACTTATGCAGGCTGTGAAGAAGTGACAAGGTACAAAAACACCTAGAAAGCATCTAGTGCAAAAGTCTGTCCTGCTTTCTTCTCTTTTAATGCCTCATTTGTATATGTCTTAATGTTGAATGACTTCCCTAAAGAATCAGACATATTTTCTGCCTGGAATGTATTTATAAAAGCTCTATAATCTATAAGACATGAAATTTAAGACATCTGTCCCTCGCATGTTATCCCCTCCTCCTAACCGCCACCCACATGTTTGAAGTCCTTGAAGGGGACGAACTGGACGATGTCCCGAAGGACAGGCTCGCCCTTTGGTGAGCGAAGGATCCCGTCGTCCCCGTCCAATATCTGCATGTCTGTGAAGTCTGCGTTGCCCACGCCCACGATGATGACGGACATGGGCAAGTGGGAGGCGTGCACAATGGCCTCCCGCGTGTCCGCCATGTCGGTGATGACGCCATCTGTCAGGATCAGCAAGATGAAGTATTCCTGGTGAGATGGGGAGAAATTTGTGGGTAAAAAGGAGGAAGATGCAGGGAGGGAGGAGAATGCTCCAGGAATTTTCTGTTAAAAATGGCTTCTTGTCAGGGTCTAATTTGAATAAAACTCATTCTAATCCACCAGAGAGCCAGAAAGAAGCGGGAGGTAATAAAGCAGAAGGGAATCTGTGCTCTAAAATTTATGGCTGGAATTAAATTAATATCAATCACTTCCACCTGCTTTCCAGTTCATCTTTTTTTGCTCTACTTTGTCCCATCTATTACCTCCTCTGATGTCTCATTTTTTCTCTTTTTATTGCTATTTGTCTTCCCCTTGTCTCCCTCTGCATCAGTGCAAACACCAACAGCCACAACAACAGAATGAAAATGGTCCAGTCTGTCCTTTTTTTTCTATCTAATTCTCTCCCTCACCATGGCCTCTTTGGTGTGCATCTCCTCTGAGGCAGACGAGGCTACTTTCTGGATGATTGGGGCGATATTGGTGGGCCCGTACAGCTGGATCTTAGGGAGGCAGTTCTGATAGGCCTCCACCACACCTTGAATCCCTGCAACACACATATATATGTTTTTGGTTTTTTTTTTGGCTGTCTATTTATTTATTTTTGTGTCTTTCTATCTGCATGTTGCACTGAAACGACCTCACCAAGTCAAAGTTCTTGATTTTGCAAAAGTGTCTGTGAAAAAAATGTCAGATTCTGCACATGTGATTGCACTGCAGGGGTGACTGGGCATTTTTCAATCCCATGTGGTCCACACACACACACACACACACACACACACACACACCTGCACGACAGGAATGCAGCTATGTGGAGGAAGCAGCACAGAAGCCCATTTCACACATACAGATTAGTGTTGTTTTTCTTTGTATCTTAGCGCTTGAAATACTTCCTGCAGCATAGCGACAAATCTCCCAGCTGTGTGTGTGTGTGTGTGTGTGTGTAAAAGTGTGTGTGCATGCCTGTGTGTTTTTGTATGTGTAATAGAAGAAGGACAGATATGGAGGGAAATATATGGGACTGACAGCAAGGGAGAGATGAGAGGCGTTCAGCTGTGATACTGCAGCTTTTGGGCTTGTGATGTATATAAATGTGTACCTTTCTGTAAGTCAAGAAGACAAGTGGGTTCGTTTGAAAGCTTACCAGCACATTCAGGATTGTCCTCATCAAAGTTCACGGCAAAATCATGTGAAACCTTCATGTTGGGCAGAGCACACAAAGCCTTGTTAAAACCAAACACTAAGCACAACATGTTCAGACCCAGTTTATTGACAGATGCATTCTCGTTTCATGTTGATCAAAGAGATCTAAAATCTAAAGTAGCCACCCCCTCCTCGCAACTGCAAGCACACATGCACACATCCTGAATATCCTACCTTGAAATCAGGCGGTATGAGTGCTCCAAAACCAAATGCTGGGAACATTTTATCACTGGAGAAAAAAAAAGGGTTTGTTGAAAGAAATGGTGAAAAGTACAAAGGGAGGGATTAATCACAGGCAAAATGTTGAACATTTTTGTGGCTTTTTACATGACAAACACGTAAAAATCCATTTTTTTTCTCTTTCATCCAATGATTTAGCCCTCAGGGGAAATTTCTAGCGCGTGTGTTTTGGCATTAGCTTAACCATGATTGATTTGTTGAGTTCTACCTGTCATAGTCTTGGCAAATCTCCCCTACAGCCACCAGTGCTTTGAGGTACTCATTGGGCTGGTAGGGGTGGATGTAGTGCAGGGAGCAGCTGTTTCTGGGATCCCCATTGGACGCTGTGAAGTCTATTGCCACCTAGGACAGAAATACACACATATATGCTCAGCATGAGAGGGCATGGTGCAGACAATAGCATGCTGCTGTAAATATTGAGGAGATTATATGTGACAAAACTCACTGTGAACTGAATCTGACAGCCTCCCATGATGTAATCCAGGAAGGAATACATTTTGATGATCTGTCAGGGGAAGTGTAGAGATTGGATGTGATAAAAGCTGAATGAGGTGGATGTAGCTGTCTTAGCAGTGGTGACACTTGAAATTAGCTGACTAAAAAAAGATTTGCCTATGACAGTTTTGAGAATCAATTTATTGTTTTGGTTGCATGAAGCATCATTAGCTTTGGTTTCGTAGTGTAGGTTGTAAATCCCTTTGAGCTCTGGGAAACATGAGACAGACAATTTTCACCGTCATCTGACATGAATTCATTTATTTATTCAAACAGCTAATTAACCAAACAATTCACTGACAGATTAGGGTATCCTGAGGAGTTTTTGACCACTAGTAGCGCTACAGATCAGATTTTATGAGCGGGTCAAGCCTGAGGATGCACATGCATGCAGACGTGAAGGTGACCGACACACATTCCTGCCGCTGGATTCACATTATTTCCTTAATTGACAGTCGGTGCCTGTAATCTAACAAGAAGCTTAGGAATGTGCTAATAAAGGCAGAGGAAAGGAACGCTGTAGGAAACAAGCACTGATGTAACAATGCAGGATTCAAAATATTTTGCAGATGATATAAATGAAGAGAGAAACACTTTCTACATATTTGTCGAACCTCAAGGAAACAGCAATGTCTGTGAAATGCTGAATATAAACATATAAGAAAACTCTAGGCAGGAAGTAGAAAGACAGGTGTTACTTCACCTTGCAGTGGTTGAGAATGACAACACCAGAGTTTCTGTAATTCTTCTTCTTCATCTGGTATTTAGGGTTGATGCACTCCCATTGGATCTGGCCAAACACACACACATTCATGTTAAGGTTGGTGGTGCGACTTTGGATGTGGTGTGTGCATGTGGAAAGACTGAACAATAAAATGTCCGTCACATGCAGATTCACAACAGAACAATTACCCACAATTCCTACAGTTTTTAATGGAAGCCTTGTAATCAGCTGAACATCATTAACAGAGGGCACGGCGACCTGTAGAATCTAAATACGCCTACTTTGTTTTTCCACTTCAGGGACACAAAGGATAGCCTGCTATTTTTTGGTTCCAGCTGGGAATCAACTTTTTGGGTTATGAACCAATTTATTTTTTGTCAAAATGCAGCAAATGTTTCAAAATTAGATGCATGAGCTGGAACAGAAACAGTTCAGTGAAAAAAAGGCCTTTATGAGATACTTCAGCAAAAGCACATTAGGACGTCAAGAAGAGGAGAGGACACATTTATCTTTCTTTTCTAAAGGGAGAGTTTTTACATTTACCATTATAACTCTAAGAGATCTGAACCAAAGTAATGAAATTAAGTTTTTCTTCTAACTATTGATTTATTTATGGGAGTGTTTTTTGTTGATAGCAATCAGTAGTCTTAATTATGACATCATGCATGTGAGTGTGTATTTACAAATGCA
>JAPZDZ010000008.1:12040988-12054741 GCA_029783805.1 Acanthurus tennentii | reverse complement strand
GATTCCTTCAAGTAAGAAATATCCATCTTACGTCCTTGAAGGAGAAGGTTGGTGAAAATGAGAGCAAGTGGAACACTTAGTAGTATTTATTTTCCTTTTTCTTTTCCATTTTTCAAGTCCTATTCAATTTCCTTTAGGAAAATGTTGTCTCCTTTTATTTGAAGCATTTTATGGTGTAAAATGAGCCCAGTAAAATTGCCTACAACTTTAGGAAGTAACAAGTTCAGTCCTCTCCTTATTTTAATATCAAATTGATCGGGGGAGACAACTTGTTATTGAAAGTCTAAGACAAGCAAAGAAACTAAACCAGCACACTTTCCATTTCAAGTTGGCAAAAGCATTTGGATAGATAAAATGCAATCCATGAACCAAACCACAAAAAGTTATGACTTCTGTTGCCTTCCGTGACAATTAGCATCTATAATTTAGAAGAACCAAACACAACCGGCAATTTACTTTGAGAGGGTTAGCGACACAATCACAGCTCTGCATGATAGCGTAAGTCGTTGATTACACACAATCATTTAGTCAAACATAAATCCAATGACGCGCTTGGATAATTTCAAATGTTCTCTACGGAAATTCATACGAATTATCTGCAACAGAACCTCAGGAGCAAATGAAGACACGATCCGAGTCTGACTGCACATTAGGTCACGGACAAATGGTGAAGATTACGAAAATGTTCAATGTAAATGTTACAAAGCTAAATTAAAGTCCTCTCGAAGACACTTCTTTTCACAGACACTAGCACTGCAGATTGAATAAACGTTGTTGCACAAAGGAAGCATGAAAAACCCACAGAACTGTGAAGAAATGTTTGTGAAAGGGTTCAAAGTTCAAGGTTACAGGCCACAATTTTGCCATTCATTTCTGTGGGCTGTATTGTTTCCCACTGCGTATGAAAAAATGCACTTAAGATGACACTCTAATTTATATCACAGCAACAAGATGCAATGTGTAGGTATAGGACTGCACACACATGCATGCAGACTCACAAACCCGCAGCTGTTATTCAGAATGTCTTATAATGGGTGAATGAGTATCCTTAGCAAGGACACCTGTGGCCCTTATACTTTCATTTCTCATTTATGAAGCAGTCTTCCTGAATGGGAGACACACACACACATACACACTTGAACCCTTCCTCCCAACCCAATTACTGTACCTCAAACCACTGCCCGTGCGACTGCATCTTCAGCACCACACAAGGGTCAGGTTTGGAGAGAGCGTCGCGGTCCGAGATGCCCCGACAGGCCACTCTTAGCTCCACCTTGGTCAGGCATGGAGAGCTGATGAAGCCCAATGTGGCCTCTGCAGACTCATAGATGTTACTCATGCTGAACACACAATCACACACTGAAAGGAGAAGAGGAGAGGATAAAAGAAAGTGTTACTGGATGGATATATGAGTGGATAGATGCTGGTTAGTTAGCTTGATAGTTAGCTAGATAGTTAGTCAGATAGCTGTCTAGATGAATGGATAGACAGGTAAAAAAATCTCTTGCACTGCAGTACATTTGAAGGGTTGTTTGCTTGACTTGAGCTGATGCAGTGGCCCTGACTAAGCAGACAGCACTCAAACTGTTCAAGGTCAGGACTGTGAAGCCACTGAATACCAGACAAGGTCCCCAAAAAACACAAATACGCACACATACTGTACTGCATAAGCACAGACACACACACAGAATAACATTTAAAATGTCAGTGCAGACACAAATTTGGATGTATGTACAAATTCTGCATGCAGATAAGCAAATTCAAGTGCACAAAACACACATACACAGAGTGTGCTCTGCTGAGTAACCAGAACAAATCACCAGGTTTCTCCTCAGGTTTCCAGAAAGTGTATAATGTTCACAGGCCTTAAATAGAATGCTATCTAGCATCTAATGGCTGTGATGCAGACAGTTTTATCCTGACAGTGTGAAAAGAACTCCTAAACATCAAACAAATGAGTTTAAATCACATTTTACAGCCCTTAATCGTCACAATAAAGGCTGAAAAATGTACCGCTTTTCATCAGTTCAAGGTGAGAGTTCTTGTACTCAAGCCCCGACTGGTGCCAATCTAATCCTTCTATAACTAAATCACACTTTAATTTGAGGCCGGTAAATGTGCTGGGAGAGTAGATCTCACAGGAGCAATGATGCTCAATATCACATTCACATGAAAAAAAAAAAAAAAAACATTTAATGGGTTACAAGGGTGAGCTTTCCTGGCCTTAAAGGTCCTACACATCCATCCATCAACCACCCACACAGGTATTTCAATTACTCTGCTAAATTAGACTTTTTTTTCAGGACTGTGTGGGTGTTTGCAGACTCAGCTTGATTGACATCTTTCTCATTCTTCCTTTGGTTTTCATACACTTGTTCGACTGGACTAACACCACGACTCCTTTATAGCTCCTAATGGAACATGGACTCTCAGTGCAATTTTGAAGCATAACGCCACCCACCTCCAACCTGACTAGAGCTTTAATTATCCAGATGTACTGTAAACACCTGCCTGAGTTTAAAGGACCTTTAAGGGAATTGTTTGAATTGTAATATAGCTTAGCGTTAAGACTTAAAACAGCTCAAAGGTAAAAAGAAACAATACAATCAGCATCTTTTACTATTCATTTATGCACACTTAATGTCTTATTTCTTTGTTTCATACAAAAACCTGGGATTTGGTGGATTTTGTTATCTTTAGAAACAGCCAGTCGTGCTGGTTTCCCTTCAATTCTTTTGCTACGCTGAGCTAGCCATCTTCTGACTGTAGCTTCGCATTTAATGGAAAGATGTAACAGTGGTATTGAACCAGCCTCGCCCTCTTCTAATAAAAATATAACTGCACATAAGTACACTAACAAAGACATCAATCAATAATAATTCAACACACTCCTAACAAGCCTATAGCCGACAGCTTATACTTATTTAAATCAAATTACAACTATCACATTGAAAACACTGCATTGTGTGTATAATTAATCTGAAGTTTCATGCATCCGTAGTCCCAATCCAAACTGTACACAGAGAAGAGGATTGAAACCCTGAGTAGCCTTGAGTCCAGTTTGTGCAAACTAAAGGATAAACCGCAATTCTGATGTGCAAGATGGTACAAACTGAATATTAATGCAGCGGTCTAGTAGTATCATCCTTAGGGAACAAAGCTCTCGGAACTGGGTCTGACTCTGACCTGAATGTCTCTCTCTCTCCCTCTCTCCCTCCGTCTTCCATAATTCATGTTTTATGTGTGTTGGCTGGTGGAGATTATTTTTAGCTAAGCACATTAAACGGGTCGTACGCACAGAACCGGACGTGGACAGAGCCACAGGGCAGGTGTGTGACATACAGCAGACCTGTGTGTGGGTGGCGTGTAGTTGGTTGTGTTTCCGCCCGTGCTCCCACTGCATGGTGGTACATTTCTGTGTGTGTGTGTGAGGGATGCAGCAGATGCCCGTCTGTTCCGGTTGACAGCAGATGACACTGATAGTGACGGAGGATGTGGAAGATTTTCTACAGCTACTGTATTGTATAAAGATCATCCGCTGTCACATGTGTTGCACATTTCTGGAAGTGACAATGAATTTTCACATCACACTTTGTCACAGGATCTTGCAATAGTTTCTTGGGGGGAAAAAAAAGTCCCAAATAGCGGTTTGACCAGGCTATTTCTGTAATGCTATTCAAATGTATACTTGAGAGCAAGTTAAGGGTTTTCTGGTCCCAGTTTGTACAAGTTTGATATCTTTAAAGGGGGCATGTTTCAATAATTTGACAAAATATATTACTGCAGAAACTTGCATCACCTCACTGTTACCCTGTTGATAGTCTCGAGCAAAAAAACGAAAAAAAAAAGAGTGAAAACTGCAGAATGATCCGTGAGGCTGAAGGCTTCATAACTGAGGGGTTTGTGTGCTCTGAAAATTTGAGCGTAAATCAAAATAACAACCGGACAAAAACCAGAATAGTGAGGGCTGATTGCTGGGCGGTGTAAGACCTCCTAAAATCATTCCAAGGCTCCTCACTGTCAGCTCTTATTCTCCACACTGTGACAATCAATCATCCCACAGCTCGATTGCCATGACTCTTAGCTTGGTGTGTGTGTGTGTGTGTGCGTGTGTTCAAACGTTAATCTGTGTACCCACTCACCTTCACATGTTCACGTGTGTAAAGTGACTGTGACAGATGTGACACTAATGATTCAACCACAGGAAGGTCCGTAGCACTGAAGTATACTGTAATTGCTTGGTCATATTGATTGACAGACAAAGAGGACTGACATGCAGTCATAGAACAGGCATAAGCTAAAGAACTATATGACATGTTTTGCAACCCCTGTATAGAATAGGCAATTAATCACAGCAGGTGACAGCAGTATGCTCAGCTGAGAGATTGGTAACATAAAAGGCAGCCGGCTCTGAGAAAAGACAGAGAGGAGTATCAGAAGTGAAGCAGTCTGGTGTTGCGAACTCTCAGTGTTATTAGGGCTGACGGAGAAAGAGAACCAGCGAGAGTGAGAGAGACAGAGGTTGTGAGAGGGGGATTAGAGGGATGGAGTGAGAGAAAAAAAAACTGGAGAAAGGCAGGCAAGTGAGAGTGAATAAAGAAGAGGGGCGAGAGGGACAGAAAACCAAGCGGATCCTCCTCTCACATAGGGCTTATCTTGTCTTATTGCACTCCAATATAAGAAATGTAAAGCTGAGGATTTCTATAAGTAGTCAACAAGGTATTTGACAGTTTTTCATAACATTTTGTCGCCTCGTAGTAAGAATGGTCTATTTTTTTTCTTAAGGATGATTTAAAACCCCACAAAGTCACACAAGCTGCCAAACAATACATATAAAGCAGATTTTTTTTCTACCAAGCTACAAACATCTGATGTCATCACATATGTCTTTCACTTAAAGCACAATACAGAAAAAAAATGCCTAGGGCAAATGTTTAGGATGCGCAGCTCTCATTCACCGAGATGCACCATCAGGCTGCTCTTATCTCCTCCTGCAGAGAGAAAACTCACCTCAACGACCTGGAGAAAAGATCCGAGCGGAGCCGAGGAACTTCACCGCCGTTTACTTGACAATCACGGATACCTCACCGCCTCCGGACCCATCTCCCTCTTCCTCACTCGCCTTGTCTATATGTTTTTCCCTCAACCTCACACTGCAAAGCTCAACCGTTTTAACGCTGACAGCTAAATGGAGCTGCTTTCTAATTCCCAACAGGACGAGCACGGTGAGGATGCGCTCCGTGCGCCTGGGTTTACTCTGGGTGAACGATGGGGAGGAGGAGGAGGACGGTGCGCCACTTAACTGGAGTTTGTAATCCGCTGGCTCCATCGGGGGCCGCAGGAAGCGCACCGTACCAGAGGATCAGCAGCCTCTGAGCACGATGCACCAGCGCCATCTCGTGGTTCTTTCACTCAAAGGACACACAACATAGAATTGTTGTCCTGGTTCTCAGCTTTGATTGGCTGCGATGCGCCTCAGCGGTTTTATAATAAGCGGTGACCGCACACCTGAGACCACTTGGTAGTTAATTTAAAGTTCACGCTGTTCACCAGATTCATTGGTTCAGGTGAATTTAAAACGTTTTAGCACAGTGTATGAGGCCATTTTGCTGCTGAAAAAGAAACGAACATAATAGCTCTGTTGGTCTATTTTCAACGGTTAGCCATGTATTTATCATTTTCTTATATTTATGATTTCACTTTTAACATTTATGTTTTCGTGTGCATTGATTTGGAACTTATTTACAAGATTAATACTGTCTTGTCATTAGCTGTCGCAGAGAAATGTAAAAGGCCTAACCTGTGTGACAGGTGCACTAAGAATAAATATTTCTTAACTGATCTTTTTTTAAAAAACTGTGAATGTTCACTGACTCCAAATTGCTCAAAAATAAACGAATTTATTCAACTAGTAGCTTTTAGATTTGTAATAGGGCTACATTACTTTATGGATTTATTATGTCATCACATTTTTTTATCTAAATGTTCTCTGCACCTGCTGTTCAGCTCAGTGTTTACAGTCTATGCATTTAGTCTAGTCAGTTTGAAGTGCATCCAAATCTTACATGGCATTAGCCTACAGTTTTATCTCTATCCTGTAGGTTTAGGCCCAGTGCCATATTATTCACAAATGAGGCATTGCTTTAGGAGGTACCAAATTTAAGAGGATATTTAGCCTGAAACGGATTAGTAAGCTCTTTAAAAAGCCCATTTATTCTGATAAATCGTCCACGACAAGCAAATACTGTGGCAACATGCTTTATAACGAAATTTAGCCTATTGGTTTTTCACGACTAGACTATCTGGTTCATTAAGCTATTTATCCATTAGTCGCGTCTCACTTAACACAAACATTACATTAAATATAAATCAGTTGATTTTCTGTTTTAGCAGAGATTGATTTTACAGTGGCATGTGTAGAAAACACAGCTGGAGACATTTTGTTCAGAACAAAACTGTGTGTGTATGATCCGACCATATCTGTCCGTTTGTGGATGAGATCATTTCATGTCTGGCGCAGGGACCCCAGCTTTGTGCGGGCGGACCACGCCCCGGCCACAGCGTGCGGTGCACCAGGCTAGGTTAGCACACAGCCGCTACATCCGGGCGCTCCGCTCGGTTTACAAACCCTGCGAAGATGGCGACTACAGGGAGGAGTGCATTATTATCCTCCACCTCAACTGGACCTAAGAGCACACTGGAGACCTCCAACCCGGAGGAGGATGACGGACAGGACTTATGGTGGGCGATATGTAATTTGAGCTGGGTTTTTGTGAGCAAGGTTTGTGGGCGCAGAGGGTCCTTTGTGCTGGGAGGAGGATGGTTTGACAGCTAGTTTGCTAACGTGGCTAGCTAGCATCAGCATCAGACTGAGTGGACACTGGTGACACAGCAGCACTAGCTCGCTTTAGCTGCTCGCTGTCAGTTGTTGTTTGATAGTGAATAAACAAGCCTTGTTTGGCCGTTTTGTAACGGGACTCTTCTGTCTGCAGGTCAACCATCCTGAGTGAAGTGTCAACCCATTCAAGATCTAAGCTACCGTCGGGGAAAAATGTCTTGGTTATGGGTAGGTATCTATGTGTATGTATGTCTGTGTATCTGCAGTCTTCTGGCTAGCCAATAGGCATCGTTAGCTTGAATAGCTCAGGAGCTTGTGTTCATCTCATCTCGGCAATATTAGACTTGTTAGATACTGCTGGATAGCTTTGTCAGCTTGGCGTGAGTCGATTGTGCTTTTGTGTTCAAGGATGATAGCGGGTGCGTCGGCTAGCAGAGAGAGACAGGTGTATTTTACGGAGCGCATACACAGGCGCACGGACTCACACACATACACACACACACATACACACTCAACCTCATCATCTTATGAGGGAGAATCGGGCCTCTTTGAAACCCTGCAAGTCATTCTAGCATCCAGTGATGCTAGCAGCGGCTAGGTTGGAGATGATGCTGAAGGGACGAGACAAACCATCAGCCCGTGTTTTGTAAACGGGGCCACGGGGCTTTATGTGACTGAAGCAGACACGGTGCCTCCCTGTCCCGCTGCTGACCACGCACTCAAACACACACCGTTACACATCCGCCTGAGATAATCCTCCGCAGCCTGCTACCCATTCCAGCTAATCATCGAGTTGGTTACCGATGTTAAGTGTGGCTTTAAAGCCATTTGTCTGTTACGCTGTCTATGATAACATCAGCAAGCTCTGCTTTCTGATGCACTGAACCTCTCTTGGATAATATGGCATAGTGCGGGAATGGATGCAGTCTTGACCTCATAACACGCACAAGAACAATAACAATGTCATGCATTCAGCTTTGAGACAAGCAACAATGCCTAAGCAACTGTCATTATATACATACCAAGGCTGTTTATCCTCAATGAAGACTGCAGACTATATACAATGAAGCTATGTGGGTATAGTCAACGTGATTGAATTGTTTACAGCAAATATTTACTTTGCGTACATTTGTGTAGGGCTTAAATATATCTGCAGCTGTTTGTTAAGCAGTTTTTGGTTTGAGTAATTTTTTCTATCAATGACATTCCTCAACTTTGATTCATATTTTTTTCTTTGTTTTAGTTACATGAACATTCTTTAGGGGTCTGACTGTTGTGTAGAAAAAATAAATTTTAAAAAATCATGTCACTTTGGACTTCAAAAAAATTGTGAATTCTCTGTTTTTTTAGCATTTCATATAACAAATGATCAGCATATCAAACGAGAGAGTAATGTGCAAAATAATGGATAATGGAAATAATTTTAAGTTTCAGTCCTGTATTTTTTGCAGTTGATTTAAAAATTGCAGTGTGTAACTGACACAACCCCTAAGAGAACAGCGGACTTCATGTATAATACTACTACTCAACACCCTTTAACCAAACTTTAACTCCTGCTCTTATTCAAAATGAAAGCTTCTATGGTTTATGAATTAAAGTACAATATTATTCTTATCAAAGCAGTGAATGCTGGCATGCCTTAGTTTTCTTCCCACAAATCTATTATTTACAAATGTTCCATGTGTGTGTTTAGGTGAGGTGGGGTCGGGGAAGACCACCTTGGTTGCAAAGCTACAGGGGGTTGAAGAGTACATGAAAGGGCGTGGACTGGAATACCTCTACTTCAGTGTCCATGACGACGACATTGATGGTAAACAGCACCCAGTTATGGTTTTCTTTTTGTCATTACTTAGTGTCCTTTAAGTAATCCAACAGTACCATTGAATAAAAGTGTGTTTTTATCTTATTCTGCTTCTGTGTGTGTGTGTGTGTGTGTGTGTTAAGACCACGCCAGGTGTAATGCCTGGGTATTAGACGGAGACCTTTACCACAAAGGTCTGCAGGGAGTCGCTGTGCCAGTGGACTCAATTGGCAACACGTTGCTGCTGATAACGGTTGACATGTCGCGGCCTTGGAATGCCCTGGACTCTCTCCAGAAGTGGGCAGCCGTCGCTAGGGAACACATTGACAAACTCCGGGTCGCCCCGGAAACGCTGCGGGAGCTGGAACACAGAAGTGAGTCATACTGACAGCAGTCAGGCTGAAAACAAAGTATATGGCAGCGTGTCTTCATGGAAATGCTTTTGGCACTTTAAAAACAGTATTAGATTAAGATCCTCTTGTAGGAGGACCAGTTATAATGCAGCGTGTTTAAAAACTGTAAAAACCTGCTGGGTTCTAAAACTTGTTTGTCATTGTTTGTGCACATTAATGTTGTTATGTGTGTTTGTGTACAGTTGTAAAACAGTTTCAGGAGTACACAGAGCCAGGCAGTGGGGAGGACGGCACCCCACAGAGGAGGAGTGAAGATGAAGAGAGCGTGCTGCTGCCGCTAGGAGACAACACACTCACACACAACCTGGGAATACCGATGGTGGTAGTCTGCACCAAGGTATACGCACATTGCATATGTGTGGAAATGTATTTAATTGGTCAAAAATAATTACT
The DNA here is from genome assembly GCA_029783805.1 of Acanthurus tennentii. NCBI lineage: Eukaryota > Metazoa > Chordata > Actinopteri > Acanthuriformes > Acanthuridae > Acanthurus > Acanthurus tennentii. Next base: position 12,045,296 of record JAPZDZ010000008.1, on the reverse strand, counting down.
CTAAGAAAACTAGTTTCAATTTTATGGTCTTAAAAAAGTTCTATTTTTTGGATTGGATCTAAATACTGACACCTACTTTTCTTCCTTCAGTGTGACGCCATCAGCACGTTGGAGAAGGAGCACGACTACAGAGACGAACACCTGGACTTTATCCAGTCTCACATCAGACGCTTCTGTCTGCAGTGTATCCTTCACTAAACATCCCTTCTGCTGCCGTGAGCTAAAAGTTTGCAGGAACAACAAATTTACAGCTTTTGAAAATAGTGATGCTATTGATTAGTAATACAAAAGGGCTTTAATTGGGCTGCTGATCAATACCACTGACTGCAAACTTTCCTTTTTTTTTTTTTAAATTCAAATTTTTGCCTGTGCATTTTTTTTTTTTGGTGACGAACAATGGGGGTAAAGCAAAGTGATCACTATTCCCTTAGATGTTCTGTTCTCAGACTGAAGGCCAAGTTCCCAGCAGAGTTTTTATTGCAGTACTTGGGCCACTGTAAGCTGTATCTGAACTGTTGTTGTTGTTGTTGTTATTATTGCTTTGTTGCGACGAGAGTTCGATAAAAGTCATAGATTATCTACCACTGCTTCAAATTGTTTGTTTTTTCAGAATCTCCAGGCAATGCTAAGTGGAAACATTATTAAAGTTTGGAAAGTTACTTGTTTCAAAAGAGCTAGGACTGCAGGTTGCTGTGGCTCTTGTCTGTGCCATGGTGAAAACTTTTCAAAGCTACTATTTTTTTTTCTCTTATTAAATGATGCAGCTTTTTTTTTTAATGTCAGGACGGTGTTGGTTTTGTTTTTGTTCCTGTATGTAGAAGTGGTGGTGTTGAGAATATCCTTGACAGCCATGTCAGACGGAGCTTCTCTGGTTTACACATCAGTGAAGGAGATGAAAAACCTGGACATCCTCTACAAATATCTGGTCCACAGACTCTACGGCTTCCCTTTCCACTGCCCGGCACAAGTAGTGGAAAGAGATGCTGTCTTCATGTAAGAGTGTGTGTGTGTGTTTGTAAGACATATGCACACTGTAGTGCCTGCTGTACTTGTATTTCAAACCCATCCTTTGCTCTTGCAGTCCGTCAGGTTGGGACAATGAAAAGAAGATCGCCATACTTCACGAGAACTTCCAGGCAGTAAAAGCAGAAGACAGCTTTGAGGACGTAGTTGTCAAACCTCCAGTCAGAAAGGTACAGCTTCCCCTTAATGATTGGCTAACTTAGAAAGATCCTTTTAAGGGAGCTGAGCTCACAGAGCACTAGATTGATTACTCCATAATATAATGTATAATTACCTTTTACATATTTTTTTACACAAGATTTTACTCAACATCCCTGCAGGGATCATAAATCTTTTATTCAGGTCAATTCATCAGCTGTTATAAAGAACAGCTGGATATTAAAAAAGGGTAAAAATGATTCATTTTCTCTTGCTTGTCACCAGATTGTACATGAAAAGGAGATCCAGGCAGAAGATGACCAAGTGTTTCTAGTAAAACTGCAGGTCAGAAAATGTTCCTGTTTTGTTAAATGCCAGTTTGTTTGCCATTTGCAGTTACTCCAATTAAATTTGACTTGAGGGTCTTGATATGTTAATTAAATACTAATTGATGTGAGTGTGCATATTGTGCTCTAATTTGCAGTCGCTGCTTGCCAAACAGCCCGCTGTGACAGCAGGGCGGCCAGTGGTGAGGGCTCTTTTCTTCTTTGTTCTAGTTTTGGCTCACAAAATAAGGAAAACCTCCCTCCAGTGTCCACTCGAGAGAAATAAACTGTTGTTGTTGTTGTTCACAGGACACCACCAGCAGAGCCCCCACCGGTTCCCCCAGGACGAGTAATCGCTCCGCAGCGGCTAACGTAGCAAACGCCATGCCACAGTCAGGTATGTCTTAACACTTCTTCACTATGTCCCTGCATTCAATTTTAATGTCCTTGTTCCCACTTTGTCAACTCGTCTGTATGTGCTGCAGGTCAGACCAGTGAGGGTGTGTTGGCCAACTTCTTCAATAGTCTACTGACAAAGAAAGCGGGGACAGGGGGGCCCGGGACGCCAGGTGGCGGTAACAACACTCCAGGAACAGTCCGGAAGTCAAGTGAGAATGCTTTCGATGCTCTGGGTTTGTTTGATAGAAAGAAGTGACAATAATTCAGTCATATTTCAAAGTTAATGTCATATCCAGTCACTTCTCCTCACTTAGCCTCTTTTTTTTTGGTTTTCACCTCACATCTTCCATCCCTCATTTTCTCACTTCTTCCCTCTCTTGTCCTCTACTCCAGACATAAACATAACACACAGAGAATCACTGAAGAGTCACACAAAAACATCCACTCATCATCTTTATGGTTATCTATTATGTCTTTACTCTTGAATATGCTCATAGTCTGTTCTATCTCACTTTTAACATCACTCATAATGTGTATGTGTGTGTACGCACTAGTCAGAGGATGCTGGCCACGTTAAGGTGTGTGTGAGACAGATAACCCTCATTTATTACTGCTTGTTTATGTCACTTTTCATTCTCAAAAGCATCCTAATTTTAACCCCCCACCCCCCTTATTTTTGCCTCAATTTTATATGTATGAAAAACAGTATTTGGCTTTTATTTATCGGAATAAGTGCATTGATTTTATATTCGTGGCAAGATCCACAAGTATATAGGAATCACCAGCAGAAAGGCCAACATGTCTGCTGCACTCTTTTGTTTTGGTTGGGGAAGGAAGTGCCAGTCATGCAAGGATCATTGTATTTTGATTGACAGATAATTTAATGACAATTGCACTCATGTGTTTCGCCTCCTAACACCTTGTCCTCATTCTGTCCCTCTACATTTTTTTTGGCATGTTGCATGAAATTTCTCATTACTAACATCTGCCACAAACATTACACATGATTCTAACTAAGGCTGGACAATATGGGAAAGTAATGTATGATGTTTGTCTTCCACTTAGGTCTATTTTAAACTAGGGAACTAAAAAAAGATATAATGTATTACTACTGTTGCTGCATTGGATGAATAAAATCTCATTCCATACTGATTTAACTGCAAGCCTTTCATTCAGTCATTAACAATATTAATATTTGTCTCCCATGCATAAGATTAACATTACGCTTAAGGTATATTTGACATTTTTTGCATTATTAAGATCTAATATGCAGAAAATGTTTTACCCCAGCTCTTGTTTAAACATGTGTAATTTTGCTTATTGCCTTGTGCCTTAACCTGTCAATGTTGAAAAAATGCACTTTTTCTTGCACTGGCTGAAATGTTTATATATTTGTCTGTTACTTTGTTATATAGGACTAATTTGCATGTATGTAATTTAGGTTCAAAGCTGGGCCTGGGCGATGTACAGGCGGAGCTGGACCGCATATCCAGCCGGGAGACTGACTCGGACTTGCCCAACGCCAACGAGACGCCTGCCACCGACGGCCAGGACACATGAAGACCAACACACATCACCCTGCTCTCCTCGTCCCTCTCCCCTCCGCACCTCCTCTTCCACATCAGTCATCATTCACCATCCTTCCTCCCTCCACTCTCACCCTCCACGCCATCACAAAGATGCAGGGAGAAAGAGGGATGTGGGGTGAAAAGGGAGGGGTGGGCATACGGTTTTGCCTTTCCCATTGTATTTCACTTTTTCTCCTCAAGAAGAAGAACTCGTCCTCTCTTCCCCCCTCCCCTTTTCCCACATCTCCTTCTCCTCCCCCACCTCTCTCTTCTCTTCCTGGCTGTTTCGCTGAAGGCGAGTATTTGTCACTGTTACATTCAAGACTGTCTGTTACATGAGAGTAAATGGATATGGGGGACCAATGGGGGATGGGGGGGTGGGGGTTAGGATGGAGTGAGAAGCAGGTTGAAAAAGATTGATTGCAAGAATGAAAGTGAGGGTGTGTTATCCATCCATTTCTTGTGATGGTGTGGTTAGTGTTTTTTTTACTGTAGGAACTGCTGAAGGGCGCATGTTGAAGAGTCTGCACTTAGGTACTCCAAGGGTGATTGTGTGATTGCGTGCTTAATGTATGTAGTGAAAGTCACGCTTGGCCAGAGGAAGAGATTGAGAACAAAAAAAAACCTGAAACAGAATTGCAAACAGTTTTGATTTTGTTTTGTTTTTTTAAGATGAAGGGACAAACACACCAGTATTTGTGTGTGTGTGTGTGTGTGTGTGTGTGTGTGTGTGTGTGTGTGTGTGTGTGTGTGTGTGTGTGAGAGTGAGTGAATGAGTGAGTGAGTGGGTGAGTGACTGAGTGGGTGAGTGAGTGAGTACGTGCATCCATGCGTGTGTTTGTGTGTGTGTGTGA
>JAPZDZ010000008.1:12025824-12039533 GCA_029783805.1 Acanthurus tennentii | reverse complement strand
TGTCTAAAAACCCTGTGAGCTAATTTACATTTTTTTTACAACATGCATTATATTTAAACAATCCTCCACTACCTCAAATCATTTCTCTTCCTATATTCATTAGAATACTATTTATAGGCAATTTACTCTAAAGCCTTATTCTGTATGTATTCATAAGCCTGGAGCAGATAAATAAGATAAATTTTAGATCAATGCAATTAGAAGACTGGAATGACGTCATCTCAGCCAAGCATGCGCTTGCATGACTTATTGCCAAAGACATAAATATGCATGTTGCAGATATACAGTACTTGTGATTTACATTTATCTTTTCTGTTGCCACGCTGTGTTTATCATTTCCCAGGTAAACATAAGCTTGCGCCTCTCCTCACCACAGTCTGAGACAGTGGATAAGCTTGATAGTTTTATTCCTGAGGATATGATATTAGTCCCACATACTGACAGAAAATAAAGCAGAAAGTAATGAAAATCTACAAGCAGTCACAGAAATGAATTTCAGCACCGTGTGATGGATTCTTTCTAAGCAGCTTTTATGAAAAAGATATTGCCAGGCTTCCATTTGGACTGATAGCATCATATTACTGTTCTCACTCTCATATTATTTATACTTCTTGCAGATATGTGACTGAATATTGTTTTATTAGCCTACCGTGCAACCTGTGACTCTTGGAAAGATAATATGAATGGAAAATGTACCAGTTCATTATTGCGGTATGACAAATGATCATACAGTAAGTTTCCTTGTCCATTTCTTGCAGTAAGACCAACATGTTGCCCAATCACTATTTGGACTTTGAGCCTTCCTGGACTATAGCACGTATCAGACACATGGACATGCACTAGTCTATGTGACACTTTCTCTTTTGATAGAGGTTAATTGTTACTAGTGCAATGCTTTTGTGTATGAATTGCGAAGAAACTTAAGTAGATTCACATATGCAATAGATAGATGTCAATAGATGTCTTAAATCAGACTGTTATTAAATGGGCATCAAGTCCGATTTTTATTACAGCCAGCCTATAATTGCATAAAAAAATTTAAATGCATATATGAGATAATTTATACATTTTTTCTGTCTACTTTCTTTCCGATTTCTGTATTTTGGATTATCATTTGCTTTAAGGCAAAGTCCTAATTAAACTACATGTAAGTGTGTGAAACATCACAGAGAAATGTGGTTAATGAGCATCCTTCATATTGGTCATATTATGACCTCGTGTTAAGAAAATTAAATGACTTATGTAAAGGTGTTCGGGGAAATGTTTGTGTCTCTGAGTTAACTGCATGTTAATTAAACCCTCCATCATATTACAGCACCCAGTGAATCACATTCCATTCTAATGAACGCACCTCGCCTTCCCCACCACCTCAGCAGTAGTCAAAAATCTTTAATTTGAGTCTGTGAAAAATGTCAAAACTGAAATTGCCCACTGTTGAGAAACATGTGTATATATCGATATCTGGCGATTATTCTAAAATAACAGTTTTAATGCTAAAACTTTATTTGAAACGGTGCCCTATTTTTCCGAGTGCGGCAGAATACAGCATTTTCTCCTTCGCCATCTTGATGTTCGATCGCACAGGCGGAAGCAACATCTTCGGCGGGTGTGGTTCGGACTTCTACGGGTGGTTCACCTAGCAGCCCTTTTCCTATTTTCAGCCAAGAGAAAGAGGGATTTTTTCCAGACAAGAACCACGGAGGAGCCGCTCGACTCTGGTAACGCTTGTATGTTTGCTACATCTGTTATAAAACGGATTCTTAGCGCGTCAATGTTTGCTTCACCAAAGAAAATCATCTTTGGCAGGGAGGGGGCTCCGGTGGGGTTTTCTGATTTGGCTGGCAGCACGGCAGGTTTTGTACGGTGGCGCTTGGATCTACTTTTCATACGTCCTGGTTAGCAAAGCTAATCAAACCAGAATTAAACATTTGGAGGCTTCGCTTGAAAGTCGCGATTCCAGTAATGAACTGGTTTGTAACATTAATGACTTCTAGCGCTGGTTGCTTGTCAGGAGAAGCATTAACATTTAACAGTTATGAGTTTGACTCTAAAGCGGTGTTTGTTTATGTTAGCTAGCTAGGTACCTAGCGGAGGGGGTTAGCTAGGCTTAGCTTAGCTTTCAAAGGGGATAGACTATCATGAGTCGCTTTCAAGGTAAGGTAGCCAACCTGTTAGCATGTATGTAACAGTGGTGGTTAGTGTATGCTAGCGCTTCGGTTTTGAATTGTATGCCCATTAAACCCGTGGGGTAATTGATGTTAGGTATTATATAGCTATCTGGGGTTATGAATTCTTGACTATGTAGCCTGTTATGCTCGTAGTTAGACCCACCATGAGAGGAGGAGTCATGGAAGTGATTGCGGGGCGGAGGGGGTAGTTTCTCTCATTGGAAACCCAAGCTGCGAGGTCGGAACTTGGCCGTGGTAGGGGGAGGGGGAGAAATATGCCTTTGATGTTCTTTGCCGCTGAATGGTGAATTGTGTTCATGCTGGCCTGGAAATACCCACCACTTTGCTCTCTCGACTGGAGGTGGAGGCTCGGCATTTCCCCTCATAGCTAACGTTACTCTAGCAAGCAAAACAAGCGTCTGAATCAGGGCTGGCACAGGTAGCGCAGAAAACAGCGGGTTTTTGTTATTGAGATCACGTAGGAAAAACGCATAAACATTGCGTTTTGGTTTGGCTTTGCCGAACAACAACTCAAGGTTGAGTGTGAGTTGTCTAATTTTTTCGCTGTGTACTCACTTCCTTTCAAACAGACTTATCTGCTGTGCGGGCTGAGGGCAGGCAAGAACAATGGCTACCCAGTGTAAGTATTAAAACTTTGATGTTAATTAGTTTATGTTGATATGAACACAACATTTACGAGTTTTTCTTTAATTTCCAAATGAGTTTAAACGAGTTTATCTGTATATGAGTACACAAATTACTGGAATCCTTTAAGCACTGTGAAACGGAAAAAAATGGGAGCTAGGTGAGCACATGTTACCTTATCAAAAGTAACTGTTACTCCTGAGGAAATAAAGAACGTTTTTGGGAATGGTAAGAGGAACTTGATGGTAAATGCAGCATTTTTGCGACATGGAAGAACCCCAGCTCCTCTTTTGTGTAACCTTAATGTAACCTTAATGTACTTTCAGTATCTTCTTTCAGAATTATTCCTGAGTCAAAGTGAGAAACTGAGGTATATGTTATAATTCTCCTACCTTTGACTTTGTCAGTCCTACTGATAAACCTTTTGCCTTTTTTGTTTAGCTGATTTAATGGAGTTGGATATGGCAATGGGAGACAGCAAGGCTGCAGTGAGCCAGTGGCAGCAGCAGTCTTACCTGGATTCAGGCATCCAGTCTGGAGTCACCACCACAGCACCATCTCTGAGTGGCAAGGGAAACCCAGATGCTGAGGAGGATGATCCAACTCTCTATGACTGGGAGTTCAACCAGCCCTTCACGCCTGAGGCTACAGGTATACAAGATACTGACTTATATGCTAATTAAGTGTAAATGGTATAGTACTTTTTTTTTTTGTATGACTGACAAATTGCTACAATCTCTTAATTGTCATGTCACATAACTTTCAGACATCGAGGGGTATGCCATGACCCGGGCTCAGCGAGTTCGTGCTGCAATGTTCCCTGAGACCTTGGAGGAGGGCATCCAGATCCCACCTACCCAGATGGATGCAGCTCACCCAACAGCAGTGCAGCGACTGGCAGAGCCCTCCCAGATGCTGAAACATGCTGTGGTGAACCTCATTAACTATCAGGATGATGCTGAGCTGGCCACTCGTGCCATCCCAGAGCTTACCAAACTGCTCAATGATGAGGACCAAGTACGTGTACAGATAAATGAATAATGACATGACACACTAAAAAAATGGCACCTGCTTTGAAGCATGTGATATTAAATAACTTTGTAGCAATACACTCTTTCCTAAGTGATGCGTCCCTAAGAAAACATTGTCTCCTAGGTTGTTGTGAATAAAGCAGCTGTGATGGTGCATCAGTTGTCGAAGAAGGAGGCATCGCGCCATGCCCTGATGCGGTCCCCACAAATGGTTTCTGCTGTTGTTCGAGCCATGCAGAACACTGGTGATGTGGAGACAGCTCGCTGCTCTGCTGGCACGTTGCACAACCTTTCCCACCATCGTGAGGGACTGCTTGCAATCTTCAAATCTGGAGGCATCCCTGCCCTGGTTAAGATGCTTGGGTAAGAAACTGGAAGAATTGTTGTGTTCTGCTCTTTACTGCTTAATTGATGGGAGATAAGGTGTGCAAAATGACTTGAAACTAGCATCAAGATAGCAGAGACATTGCCTTAGGGATCTTCAGATCAAATCAGTCATTGTGGGGATTACCACAAAATTGTGCAACAGTGCAGGTGTCTGCCCATTTTTAAATGCATATAAATGTCTTTGTACTCCCTCTTGGCAGCATTGTTCACCTCTGATCATGCCTGTTCTGATGGGCAGATTAGCTGCTGATTGGCCATTATCTCCAAAGGTCGACTTTGCCTTGACTTTCTGCCACAGGGTCCTTGTTTTTTGTTTTTTTTTTTAATTGTGTTGCCACAGTCTGTACAAACTAATCCCAGTGTAATGAAGGAGAGAGTTTGTGTTTCCTTGGAAAGCTTTATTTGGTCAAAATTAGGGTCAAGAGTTGTTTGTGTTGAGGGTTTCTTAAAAAGACTATCTGATGGCAGAGGGTGGTTCTGATCAGATATTTGGGGTGAATCTTAACAGATTAATGTTTTTGCGTTGGTTTACAATGCTGTACTGTGTCATTGAATGGTAGCTCACAAGGCAATCCCTTACACTGTTTTAGTATTTGTATAGTATTTATTTGCTTTGTCTATTAGTTGCATTTGCAATTGCCACTATTTGGTTTGGATATGTTATAAATGTTCTGCTAATCAGAGGCCTATATGACAATAACAGAAATGAACTAAAATGTGTTCCCATTTGTATCACACACACAAGCATTCTCCACCCTTTTCTCTTTTATCTCACACTATGCTCCGAGTGAAGGCTGGACACGGTTTAAAAAAGCATCATTGTGCTACAACAGCTATGAGTCAACTGCAAATAAAGGCTAACACTAGTTACTGTATAGTTTTCACGAAGCATTAGTCTTGTCTGCCACAATCAACTTCACATAGAGGGATAACTCAGAGCATCACTTTGATGTAGTGCTTTTCTCAAATCAAACAAGTCAAATAATTGTATTGTCAAATAACCAACTCTTAATCTTTAAATCTAAAATCTTCTAATCCAAAATTTTCTTTTCAATTTGGAACTGTTCAAATGTCCTCCCAGTCTTGCTTACTATACCCTTTGTATTGTCCATGAAAAGCCAGAGCACTCAGCCGAAACCACTAGCTGGTTGGCAAGTTGTGACCTGTTTGATGTCATGTCTGTGGTTGAAGTTGCACCTGGAATCACATGACCACACTTTAAATGCAGGATGAAACAGCCTGACAATGGATGATGAACTGCCTGATCTTTATAAGGCTGAAAGCTAGCAATCACTAAATAGATCTGAATGCAGTTAGGATTATCTAATCACTGTGTAAAAAAAAAGTTCTTTTTGAGTGAAGTTATGGTTTACGTTATAAAATCACTTAAAAGTTTCAGTCATTTGTGTTTCTTAGTAGTGTTTTGAGTGATTTGAAAACTTGTGTCCACATTTGTACTAAGAATCCAAAATATAAGGGACAGTTGATATGTTGGAGTCCAGAAAGCTGTGTTAGATTACTGATGCCCTAGTGCAGTGTTTTTCAACTGGTGTGCCTTGGTACAGTACTGGTGTGCCGTGGCACACCTGACGATCGTCAGAGGTATGCCTTGAGAGATCGATGGATCGTCAAAGACCGTCAGGTGTGCCGGCACGCCGGTTGAAAAACACTGCCCTAGTGTACCAGTGGTAATGCGTTAGCTGCTCATTGGATGTATATATTATGTTAGATCATTTCTTTTGGTGAGTATGCTGTTCCTGTGTTGTTGTGTTGTTTCCAAGTTTCATTATTGGTCTTAAAATAGGGTTGTGCTTTGTTTTTTGTTTCTTTTTTTTATCCTGATACTGGTCATTTACCATGAATGAATGAATAAATGAATGATCTGAAAAACTAAATGACTTCTGTCAACTGCTGAGCTGAACCTTACAGGTAATGTCTTGACATAATGCCCAAGGAAATCTGTCATGGTGTGCTGTGGTATTTGAAAAGTATTAAAAATTTGTCTATTTAAGCTATTTGATTTGTATTTTGTATATTTGCAGTTCACCTGTGGACAGTGTTTTGTTCTACGCAATCACCACACTCCACAACCTGCTGTTGCATCAGGAGGGGGCAAAGATGGCAGTGCGCCTGGCAGGAGGACTGCAGAAGATGGTGGCCCTGTTGTCTAATACCAACGTCAAGTTCCTGGCAATCACTACTGACTGCCTGCAGATTCTGGCATATGGCAACCAGGAAAGCAAGGTATTTGGAATATGAATTTATATGTGCATTCAATAACTTAAATTCATTCATGAAGTCTGTCACATGTCTGCACACACGACTTGGCTGGAAGCAGTTTATGGCATGCATGGACATAAACCTGTCTATGTTTTAGCTGATCATTCTGGCCAGTGGTGGTCCCCAGGCCCTGGTCAACATCATGAGGACCTTCACATATGAGAAACTGCTGTGGACCACAAGCAGAGTGCTCAAGGTGCTCTCTGTTTGCTCAAGCAACAAACCTGCCATTGTAGAGGCTGGTACGTACATACCCATGATTCAGAGATGGAATGGAAAATCAAACAGTGAAAAGTTCATCAGTATAAATGTTCTTGTCTCATGTTTTTGCAGAATAACTGTCAGCATTACTAAAGGTCTTAGAGAGGTTTTGTGGTTGTGGTTTATTACTAAGGTGAAAGTCCTCTGACGCAATTTGTTGTACTTCGGCTTGTGTGTAGGAGGCATGCAGGCTTTGGGGCTTCATCTGACAGACCCCAGCCAGCGTCTGGTTCAGAACTGCCTCTGGACGCTGAGGAATCTTTCAGATGCTGCCACTAAACAGGTGCAATACATACTCTCTTTAATGTGATGCTAAAAACTTTTGCTCAGTAGTCAATCTATCAAATATCCATAGTGTAAAAAAAAAATTATTAGTGCATTGAATACTTATTTTTTTACAATATAAAGTATTTTTCCCTTTAAAGTATGACAACTGCATACATACTGTGTACAGATGCACCCAGTGTGGTTTAGACATAGAAATTCCTTATATATTTTCAAGAGGTCCAATGATTTAAATTAGATAAAACAAAATGCTAAGCATTTTAGTATGCATGCATTCCTCTCTGCTCATTTGTTTGCTTCTTTCCCTTCCCCTGCTCTCTCCAGGAGGGAATGGAGGGTCTCCTGGGGACTCTGGTCCAGCTGCTTGGCAGTGATGACATCAATGTAGTGACATGTGCTGCTGGCATCCTCTCCAACCTGACCTGCAACAACTATAGTAACAAACTCATGGTCTGCCAGGTATGAGTTAAACATACATACATACATACATACATACATACATACATACAGCTTTTTAAGAAATGAATCTTTACATGTAATGAAACTAGACATTGTGTCTGTCAATATAGTATTATTAAGTCTTAGCAATACAGGTGAAAAATTTATGGTAAATTGCTTCATTTTATTAATTTTTTTATTGTTGAAATTGAAATTATAAGAACTTACAGATTTAGATAGATAAGTAGATAGAAAGATGTACTTTATTGATCCCAAATTGGGAAACTCCAATGTTGCAGCACTCTACAGAAAACAACCAAGCAAACAATACAACTATAATTTTAAAAAAAAGGGGGGGTGGGGAGGGCATTTACAAGGGAATAAAAAAATTTGTTGCATCATTTATTATTGCTTCTAAAACACCAGAGGCTGTACATAATTAACAAAAAATAAAAAGCCTAAATGCCTTTCAACTATATGTGGTGACCAAATAAGTGGTGGCCAAAACTTTATTCACCCCAAATTAGTGCCTGACTGATGTATTGGTCAACTGCTACAACTGCTAAAAACAGTCATTATTAATCTGTCACAGACATATTGTTATCAGCGCAAATTATGTCTGATTGTGTGCCGATCAGATTGCTTGTGATCATTTACAAATATAAAATTTCCAGTAAGTTTTCCCGTTTCTGTGCACTGACTTTAGTCTTGACAGTGGAAACAAAATTGTCATACTGGCTAGCCCACCTATCTTTTACCATTCACATATTTTCTCACGGTCTTCACTGAGTTTCTCACTTGACACTTGCTCAGTTGTTGTGTCATGTCAATGGTTCACCCAAACAGCACACCTATTCATTGACTGGCTGTTTGTGTCTCACTCGTAGCACCCATCGTTATCAAGGCATAAGTTGAGTTGTTGATTAACCAGGCCAGGGCGATAAAGTGATAAAAAAATGTACTATACTGTACTTCATCAATAGCAATAGAAATATAAATTGACTGACTGTTCAATAGTGTCATTAAATAATCTCATTGTTATTGATGAAGTACAGTATAGTACAAATTTCTATTGTTTTATTGCCCAGGCCTACTATGTATTACTGGATTATAAACGTGCATGCTGATTTTAAAGCTGTCCTGTTTTTTTAAATAATAACATGCAGTCCACTGTTTGATTTCATCACCTTTTAGGTTGGAGGCATTGAGGCCCTGGTGCGAACAGTGCTCAGAGCTGGCGACAGAGAGGACATCACAGAGCCAGCTGTCTGTGCCCTGCGTCACCTGACCTCCCGTCACCAGGATGCTGAGATGGCCCAGAATGCTGTGCGCCTTCATTATGGTCTGCCTGTTGTGGTCAAGCTACTGCACCCTCCATCCCACTGGCCACTTATCAAGGTCATTAGCATTCTAGTTTCTCTGAACTTACACATTTTCTTCGGCTAACAATTTAAGTTTGGATCAGCTTCCACACGATGACATGAGTGATTAACAAGATTTTAATCCAAATAACCAAATTATGTTTAAAATTTTCCCTCATCTAGGCCACAGTTGGTCTGATCCGCAACCTGGCTCTCTGCCCAGCCAACCACAGTGCTCTGCGGGAGCAGGGAGCTATTCCTCGACTGGTCCAACTGCTCGTCAGGGCTCACCAAGACACCCAGAGGCGCACAAGCATGGGAGGCAACCAGCAGCAGTTTGTGGTGTGTAATCAAGCTATCATCCTCTGTCTTTACTTACTGGAACATTTATCATGTTGTGTGTGTTTTTTAATTTAATTTTTCTTCCACTCAAACACATCCAGGAGGGTGTGCGTATGGAGGAAATTGTGGAAGGCTGCACAGGAGCTCTGCACATCCTGGCCCGGGATGTCCACAACAGAATTGTCATCAGAGGGCTCAACACCATTCCACTCTTTGTCCAGGTAAAACTCAACCCTGAAATCTTAAAACGGAGACAAACTCTGAAAGCGTTTTTGTTTAAATCTTTTCTTTCTCTTTACTATCCATTTGTTCACAGTTGCTGTATTCTCCAGTGGAGAATATCCAGCGTGTGGCAGCAGGTGTGCTGTGTGAACTGGCTCAGGACAAGGAAGCTGCAGAGGCAATCGAAGCTGAAGGAGCCACAGCACCGCTCACTGAGCTACTGCATTCCCGTAATGAGGGCGTTGGTAAGTTAATATGCACAAATAATATCTGCACTTGCTTATGATTGTCAGTTTATTTGTCTGCACTTGCACTACTAGTGTACCCTCAGTATACCTAACTTGTGTTGCTGTACTTTCCCTTCGTCAGCAACCTATGCTGCAGCTGTCCTGTTCCGCATGTCTGAGGACAAACCTCAGGACTACAAGAAGCGTCTGTCAGTGGAGCTGACCAGCTCTTTGTTCAGAACTGAGCCTATGGCCTGGAACGAGGTACACACGCACACATACACACAAACACTATAAAAAAAATACAAATAAATTGTTGTCAAGTACAGCATACTTTTTGGCTGGTTTAGTGTATGTGGGGTCTTTACACCGAAAAAGTGAACAAGTTAATACACTCAACATGTCAGTATTTTTTTGGGCATAAGATATACAGTTTGTAATGTGCTATAGAACTGGGACAAAGACATGCACTCCTCCACATAGGCTGTTTTGTATCAGGCTTTACTTATCACTGTCTTGCCTTTTTATAGACTGGAGACCTGGGACTGGATATGGGAGCTCAGGGAGACCCTCTGGCTTACAGGCAGGATGGTGAGTGCCTGTTTTCCTCTCTGACGAAATCCCTTCTCTATTTTCCACTCTGCAATTTATTATCCTAGCTTTAAGTAATTAGATCTTTTAAAAGCATCTGGTTTTGTTGGCTTTATTGATATTGATTGAAAATGTACTGTAACTATATTTAATGTTGTGCAACAAAACTGTTGCAGCTTTTATCTTTTTGCAGTTGCATTATTCAACTGAGACAAGGTCTGTTTTTTTCGTTTGCCTTTCAGATGGAGCCTATCGGGCCTACCCAGCTGCTTACGGCCAGGACTCCCTTCTGGACCCGATGATGGAAGGTGCTGAGTACCATGCAGACACTCTGCCCGACCTGGGCCACCACACTGATCCATTGCCAGACCTTGGCCACACCCAGGATCTGATGGACAGCAACCAGCTGGCCTGGTTTGACACCGACCTGTAGGATTGGTAAGACAGACTACCACAGAAAACTTGCATGTTCACAGCAAAAAAAAAAAAAAAAAAAAGCAATAACAACAGCAAAATTTTCCTGTGCTCTTTTGCAGTTGTTTTCTGACAGAACCTGCATTGTGATTGGCCTGTATTGTCTGGATCAGCATTATGATTGGCCTGTAGAGTTTTTGAAGGTAAAGATAGGAAATAAAGGTCTTGGAAAGTGCCTGACACAAGAAAACAAAGAAGATGGTTGTCACTGGAATGTTTAAGCAAGTCGAAGTGGATGGGGGGTGGGCAGGGGTTAAAGTATCAGAGAGATGTGGGATCACATGATGGAGGTCTTGGAGCAGGTTACCTAAATGGATTGAGTGCACATGAGGTGGTTCTTAAAAAGTTTGAAACACATATGTTTTAGCCTTGCCTGTATTCTTATTCAGTTTTTTGTTTCTATTTTCTTATTCTATTTTTTTATTTCTTTTTGTATTACTCATTCTCTGTTATGGTACTGACCCAGCTTGCCTTCGCACTAGCCATCTTCATTTTCTCTTCAATGCTAATCATTTGTAATTTTTTTTAAAAAAAAACGTATATTACATGTAGTGTTAAGTTATAGTGATATTATACAATGTTCCTTTGGTTTATGGCCGAATGTGTAGAACACTAATAATCAGTTGAATTGTACTCTGACTTAAAGTGTAACATTGTGTAGTTTTTTTTATAATCTCAAAAATGGAGAATTATGCATTCTTAATATGTGCTTGTTTAAGCATAAAAATATGTCAGTGTCACAAATGGTCTAAAGAGGAATATGGGTAAAATTGAGGGTGGGTTGGGGATAAATCTAGAGACAAGTGTTTTATATACAGTATCACTGGTAGGTTAACAACTATTTTGTATGCTATCATTGGATGTCTGATAGAAAAGTCTTTAACGCTATCATTGGTGGTCTAATAAAACCCAGTTTTATGTGCTATCAAAGGTAGCTAGGTTGATGAACCAGTTGTAGTCCTGCTGTGCTTATTTTGGAGACGAGGTTATGACACGGCTGAACAATAAAAATGGCATTTTATTTCATTTTGTGTCGTCCCGTGTCTTCTGTCCATTTGTATGATGAAATAGTTGTTAATTCCTGGATAGATCTGTCAAGTTTCCACGTTATAAAGGGAAAATTAATGCAGGTTTTGACTTCAAAATTTACCTTTTAGCTTGTGTCACAGTATCTTTACATTAACTCAAGTAATATCTTAAAAAGATGATTATTTAAAGTTATGATAATTATTTTGCTGCAATACACAAATTCAAAACAAGGCTGAATTAGCACAAAACAACTGAAATGTAGATCCAACTCCAACTCCTGTGCTCAAAAAACATTTAAGCACAAAATGATTGAGACAAGCAGCCCAAAGGCACTTGACATGTTCAATGAATATAAAGCATTTCTTTCTGTGAAGGGCAAAGTCAAAGCTTTTCTTTCTTCAAAAGGAGCCTTCACATTAATTTCTTTTTGTAACTTCATTCAGATGAGTGCAATCGCAAAGAAACTCGAACATGCAGTTTTCAATCAGGAGCAAGAGTCATGGTTACAGAGCATAATGAAATACACCAGTGCTTGCAGAGGAGTGAGGGGAGAACGAATGAAGTGTTTTGTAGGAGCTTTAAAAGGAAGAAAGGACAGAAGTTTGATTTTCAATATGATTTGTACAGCATAATAACTTAAGTTATATAGCAACCTCCACAACAAAGTTGGCAAGTGCTGTACATTCAAATCAAATAAAAATAATGGTGATAGTAGAAGAGTTCATTGTAAATGATCGCTACAGATCAGTAGAATGAGAGTGAAAGTGTGTGTTTAGTGCCAACGGGATCATTTCATGAGTGAATGAGTTCTGAATCGTCAAGTGGGCTCATGAACATGATAAAGATCTCTTGTTTCACCTGGAAGTTCACCGAGTTTTCAAAAATAATCATGATCGTGTTCATCCATAGACATACTCATTCATGTGATACACCATCAAACCAGCTGCACTGTAACTTGTTTCTGAACTTCATGACCTGAGTGTATTTCTTTCTTCCTACACATTTCTTTTATCCAGTCAGATACAGAGATACATGCATGTTTCTAATGAGTGTGTTAATATCCAGTGATGGTCTGGGATTCTCAAGTCATGATGAGTTATAGCACATTAGTATTGATGCATTCTGATGAGCTGAACAAATGTGTTTATCTCAGTCAAGATTGTGGAAGTTATGTAAAAATCCATCTCTTCACATCTTCAAATACTTAACTGTTAAATTGGTCACTAAAGGGGAAATACAACTTGCACATTTGAAGACCTGTGGTTAGTGGTCCTTTTACCCCACCCCTTTATTTTCACCTCATTAGGGGAACAAAAGGACCTCATTACCCAGCGGTGCACACCCTCTGATGTCTCACTGTAATGTCTCCTATAGAAAGCTAAGCATCAAATCCTATATGTTTATTTGGCATTAGTTTAGCATTAGCATTTTAGCTTTCAGCAGTTCAGCATTTTATTTAGTGGAAATATGTGAGATGCATAAGACGCAGTGATAATGACCGACTGCCATGATTTTCTAGTAACAGGAGGTATAATATGTTATTTGTCAGACAGAACCTCATTGTAATATTTACTTAAGAGCTGCTTAACTGTTGATTGTTTATGTTGTTTTTGATTATTTTAAATTGAGAATGTGTAAATTTGTAATGTTTTCATGCCCTGTGAGGACAGTGAAAATGTCATATACCAGTAATTTTAGTTTTTTTGCCTAGTTTCCTGTTGGTAATGAATAATTTGTTATCAATACTTAGCATGATTCTTCTTGGAGTTTTTGCAATCCTATTGGAAAACAATACAAAACTCTTCATTTTTTAGACATTTTATTAAAAATGTAAAGTGCTCCAGACAGCTGTTATGTCAAGGATGTCAACAAATTACAGCCAGAAACGAAGAGGGAGAGCATTCTGGGTAAATGTGGGTACAGAGTGAGTGATGTAACTGCTGTGTGGGCCGCTGAAATAAGGAGCAG
>JAPZDZ010000008.1:12010770-12022513 GCA_029783805.1 Acanthurus tennentii | reverse complement strand
AATTTCAGGAGCAGCAGAGATGGAAACACACCACTTTAGGTCCTTTTTCAAGATGTTACACAGTCAAAAAATAGTTTTTGTCTGAGCTGCAGCCTCGACGCTCAATCATATTCTGTAGCAGCTGCTGAGAATTGTGCAACTCGTGTGAATGTTAGATGTTTCTTTAATGTCATTTATGCAGAGTCATAACCTCCCGAGAACAAGTGAAAGACCATAAAATGGTTCATGAAATGCAGAAGCAGCTCTTAAAAAAAAAGAGTTCTGCAACTATTTAGCGTTGCACTTTTATAACACTGTCTGACTCACACAGGACAAATGTTTTTTAAAATATCAAACAGATGCAGCAGAAGCGGAGATATTATCATTTTTATTACACATATTGTTTTATCCTTTTCCTTTCCCTTCCACAAAATAGACACCTCGACCACCAACAGATCAGTCGAAGCCCTCAGGGAGTGTCGGAGGCTTTGAAGCCAGTTTGACATAGTGGCCAAGCCATGCATTAACAAAAACACTTAATGCACATTCGCCCCAAAAGACTTTTTCTCATAGACTTATACTTTGGAAAAAAAACACCAAACAAAAAAAAGAAATCTTAGTGAAATAACTTGTGTCTCTACTAGAATGTGAATTTGGATCAGAATCTATTTGGTCAGACAATGTTTGGAAAGTCTGCTATTCTTAGGATATTTAAGATTAAATAATTTTTTGTCCCATTAAAGTTAGAAAAGGGCTAAAATGGAAATTAACTGTCTCAGTTAGAGATGAGATTAGCGTCTCAGGTCTGCTGAACTCACCTCTCTGACTCCACATCTTCAGATTCATTTGATTTTCAATTTTTTGGCCTTTAGCCTTGACTGAAATATTCATTGTTCATGATTGACAGATTTTCTTTAATTCGTGCACAAATTTTAATAGATAACTGTTTAATTAGTCAAAATACAAAACAAATAAACCACAATATTCTCATCTTGCCTGTAAGTGTGTAACCATGAGACTTAGATGATTGATTAGGCCAATCAGGCTGATATCAGCTTTTAATTACATATTGGAGGATGGTCGGTCACTGTGTCATCAACCTCACCTATGAGGAGTTTCCTCCCAGTCTGCTGGCAGTGAATTATTCAGAGATTTCATTAGTTATTTCAGATAACAGGCAGGAAATGTCTCTCCACTATTCAGTGTGGGAGTTTCTTATTCATCCACTTTTAGAGATGGTGTTTTCTAAAATCATCTCCTGGAAACCTGCCTCACCCAGCTGAGTTTCATTAGTGCTGGTTTCTAAAGGAGGGTCTCAGTGTCACATGATGATTACAGTACTTTTTCTGAGGATTTTCCAATTTGAGTTACTGGAGATAACGCTGACTCCGTTCAATTCAGACACTTTGTTCCCGGCTGTAAAAAATGGGTCTCGTCTGTGTATGTATTTGTTTGTGTCCGTGTGCTCAGACTGCGACATCTGACAATGAAACACTGATCTTTGCACTTAAGTCTGACAGCGAAAACAAATCTCTGCATATCGTTCTTCTAGGATTATACCACCCCTTTTTTTTCTTCTATGTCTTTTCAGTCGAGTGATTGTGCTGTGCCCTTGTTGTTGTCGTTGTTTCTGTAATCAGTCAAGTCAAGGTGGACTATTTTTACATATTTCTTCCTCTCTGACGCCTTGCTCTTGTTTTGTTTTTCCTGTTTTTCTCCTGGCACACTGTTTTTCGGTTGAGATGTGGGTTGGATTGAATAATGGAGTGCTGACAATAGGGTTGCCACGATAGATCCTGCCTTTCAACTTGTAACATTTTCTGCACCTCCTTTCCTCTCTCCTGACCCAGACTCATAAAAGTGACCACCTGATGTTCAGACTGGGCTGATTATATTTGGTTTCCTTGATTTTCTCTCAACAGAAGTCTGATCCACCTTCAGTCAAACTCACCTACAGTCACATAGCTGTTGTTTGAGCCCTGTGCAACAAGAAATCTAGTTGTTTCTATTGATCCTCGTGCTTCTCATTTCATTTGAATTCAAGTAAGATTGAATTTGACTCTTCTTTTATCTCTAAAGCGAAGGGAAATCTTTTTCAGGACATCAAAGACTCAAATTCACACAAGATCTAAAGCATACAAGGTTTTCCTTCTTGCCTCAACCTTCAGTCAAAAGTTATCACTTCACTGAGCCGGCATTGTAAACTTCAAAAGCTGCCCCCACACTTGCTGTCTGACTGAGTTTCCAGACCTTATAGAGTCTGGGGGGGTGGGGGGGTGGGATAAGGCTATGTCATGGAGGGCAGAATGTGCTCATTGTCCATAATTGTTTATTTAATCGAAACATCCCTCTGGGTGCGGAGCCTAGTCCCGGCTCCCCCCGCTGCCTCCCCGGCTCTTTGTCCCGACACAGAGGGGGAAATGGCCAGCAGCGTCCCTTTTTGAAAACTGTCCAGCTGTCAAAGTGGCAGTGACATTTTCACAATGCTTCCCTGGGCTCATCTCCTCTGTCCGCACCCCCCGCCCCGGCCACTGTAAGCCTTCCCCCCCTTTCCTCCCCACCCGCTCGCCCTCCAGCAGGCAGGGGGGACGGCACCAGAGTCAAATCCACATGTGACGGACAAATAGGCTGCAGGTTACACATCCCCAGCTTTTTCTATTAATCTTGTTCCCCTCTTTCTCTCTGTAGTTCTGTCTCCACAGAGACAAAACTGACCAAAAAAGAAAACATGAAACCTGTTCCCATGTTGTACAAACAGAACATGACATCATCACTCCCTCTCAATGTAAACACACAAATAGGATTTTTTAAGTGGATTTGCGGACAACCCTCCGTGTTCAAAGTTTTCCTCACCTTCCAATCTTCTTTTCACAGCGAGATTTCTATTTTGGCAACCCTATATTGTTCTAATCCCTACTAGCAGGCATTTCCTTGGTGTTCTTGACTGATGGATTGGACTTGGGCTGGGTGGTGGGAGGGCGCTTGGCCGCAGTGTGATGGAGTTGGGTTTGGGTTTTGAGGGTGGGTGTTGTCACTCTCATAATTTTTGAAATAAACTAACCTGTCATGTGTGTTTGTTTCACAGCATCCCAGCCCACTATGTGTACCCTCAGGCCTTTGTGCAGCCTAGTGTGGTCATCCCTCACGTGCAACCTGCAGCCACTGCACCCGCCACCGCTTCCTCCCCCTACATCGACTACACCGGAGCTGCCTATGCGCAGTATTCTGCAGCCGCAGCAAGCGCTGCTGCAGCCGCCGCCTACGAGCAGTATCCTTACGCTGCATCCCCTGCCGCCGCAGGCTATGTGGCTACTGCCGGCTACGGTTATGCAGTCCAGCAGCCTTTAGCCACCGCTGCCCCGGGCTCAGCCGCCGCTGCAGCCGCAGCCTTCGGTCAGTACCAGCCTCAGCAGCTGCAAGCCGACCGCATGCAATAGCAGCCACTGCAACTTCTGGACATGCAGAGCAAGGAGACCCACCCCCAGCCACATGTGATTGGTCTTGAGAAGAAGCAGTTAAGGAAGAGGAAGAGGGAGTGGCCTTAAGGGGTGGGTGCGTCAGCGACTCAGAGGCAGAGTTGCTTTAAAAAGGTGATAATGATGGTGGTGATGATGATGGTGGTAGTGATGATAATGGTGAGGTGGGAACTTTTTATAGTAACTTTCCAACTTGCTGTGCTTCAACCAAAAAAAAAGAGAAAATGAAAAAAAGTCGCAGAACAAATAATGGAAAGTGATTTACTATTATTGTTGTTGTTGTTGTTAATGCTATTATTATTATTATCATTACTATTATCATTGTAGTAGAGTACTTATTTCTAGAGAAGAAATGCAGGAACTAATCCCTGTGGTTGGTATAGGTGTTGAACTAAGCCTTGAAGTCCTATTGCTGTCTTTAACGTTAGCTTAGGAAACTGTTCTTTTTTTTTACTTGTGGTTTTCCACAAGTGGTTTTTTTTTTTTTTGGTTATTTGATGCCCTCATAACATTTATATTTATTATTGTTATTGTTACACATTGGGGGCTCTTCTTGTTCTTTTTGTCTTTTCAAGTGCATTTTATGGAGTTAATATTTTCTGATAATCAGGGAAATGGAACCGTTTCCAACGTGTTAGCTATTATTATGTGACCTCTGTCAGGAAGTCTAAGAGTCGTAACTCATCGTGTCACACATATTTGAAGAACTACCTTTTTATCTTCCTGATGCTGAATGTCCCTTTTTTAACTCTGTGTCTCGACCTCTTGACCTATGCAAAGCAAACAAATCACCAGGAGACAAAACAAAAAGAAAAGAAACAAAAAAACTGAAAATGTCATTGACTCTGACTTGATTCTTGGACTAAAGAGGGACTTGGCAAACAAAACAAATGCACTGACAAAAGGAGAGAGGTTGAAAATGGCTTCAGACAATGAGAAACACTAAATCAGTCGCTTTTCCACATGTTTCACTCACACGTACACTGACACATGCATCCAGAGTTGCACACATAGCAGTCAAAGACAAAGGCAGCACAGTTGTGTTTCTCTGTGGCTCTGGGATGGAGAGAAAGAAAAAGAGAAAGAAAGAGGGAGAGAGCAGCTGCTGGTGGGGGTTGGACAGAGCCGCTCCAGCGCCACACAGACAGATCACTCTGGAAAGAACGCATCACTTGTGCTCGTTTGTTGAGCTGTCACATTTTAATCCCCGGACGGGCCCATTTGGGAACCAACTTCACACCCCTCCACCCAACAGAGAGCCCCACAGCAGAGCCCCCTAGTCTTTCAGCCCTGCAGCTGTCAGCACTTCCACCTCTGTGCTGCTGTAGTCTGGTGTCAGGTACACACTCACAACACATTCACACACACACATACACACAGACAGACACACACACTTTCACCAAAGCCACCCCAACAACTGGCCTGCCTCATGTCTGTCAAGAACACCAGGTGGGGTGGAGAGGACAGGGGGTTTGACTCTTTGACGTTATGTTGGTCTGTGTGCCTTACATTTTTACTGCTATTTAAGAGGAAAAAAAAACAGAAAAAAGAGAGAAATCTACTATTTAAGATATTTATTTTTGAGGGTTGACTATGTTAACGCTCTGAGAGTAGAGACTTAGTGGCGGTACTGTATTAATATCATTATGTACTCATCTCAAGGCATATATAAGTTATTGATTAGTTTTAGTAATAATATTATAATTATTATTATTAACATACTCAACCAAAAATGTTGATGTAGGAGTTATTTAAGATACTGTTAATGTGCACTGTACTTTTATTTTTTATTTTTTTGATTCTTTAGAACATGACATTACATATTAGCTTAATGCCTTTATGCCTTTTTGTAGGGAAGGAACTTTATTTAAATGCAGGCCTATTTGCATGCAGATTGTACTCTGCCTCTTCTGTGTTTAGATGAGAGGAAAAAATAATAATTTTCACAAAAAACAAGCGAAAATGCTGCTTTCTCCACTAGAATGTATAGTCGTCGTCAAGGTTTCAGTAGCTGTGCTTCTTTTGCTTAATATTCATCAGATGGGCTATTTTACACTGTTGGGAATTTTTATACTTGAACTATTTCTTACAAGGGAAATATGAAAAATAAATGACAAAAAAACTTTTTAAGGAAGCTTTTCATTGTCACTGGATGAAGGCATGTAAAGTGTTACTATTTAAATGCAAAGGTCCTGTTGATATTAAAACCTTTACTTCAGAATTTCAACACCATTTACTCAAAATTGGAATAAAATGTTCTATATTTAAGAGGTTTGGTGACATTTCTTTTCATGACAACTGCTAGTAAACTGAGGGCTCATGTCAGGTTATCACAACACACACTTGTGAATACGCCCTTTATTAAAGAAAATCTTTAGTGCCTGGTATGGTGATATTGAAAACACACAAAACATTGTGAAATTAATAAACACTTGTGTAAAATATAAAAATTATCAGTTTGCCAAGAAATCAAGGAATGTAGTAAATCTTAAGTATTATAAAGATTTTTTTCATTAGTCTTTTTGTCATAATAATAATGTTATTATCAACCTAAGCATTTTAATTGATATCTCTCTATTAGAAAAACTTTTAGTCTTGTTTTACAGTGTTACTTTTCATGACATTGCCGTTGCCCTCTGGCAAATAGCAAACTTATCATTAACTTATGCCTTAATTAGCCAGTTAACACCTTAGCTTGAGTAACAAAACAGGAATGACCAGGGAATCTGGACCAACCAATTACAAGCTGCAAGGTTTGATAAAATACACAAAGAGAGTGACCTTTCCTTTTACTTAGCTGAACAAAAATAGGTGGAATCGCTAAAGTTACACAAATAGCCAGCTTGGTAGCTAGGATTGGTTGGTATGCTAACAGTTAGCTGTGACTTAAGCAACTGTAAAAAAGGCCTGTTTGTCTTAAGCTCGGCACAGAGTGACATGTCGGTCTCTATGGAATATTTTTAGAATCAAAACATTGCTAAATTGAATTTACTAGCTAACAAAACTCAGCCATAAGCCAAGCTCCCAACCCCACTTAGCTAGTTAGCACGCTAGGTGGGTGCAGCCCAGTTGCAGCTTTGTTAGGCTACATGAAAGCAGTGGTTTATACTATTATGCTATATTTATATTAAATATAATACTATTTATATTTTGTGTTTTTATAGTAGGAGCTAAAGAGTTGATTCAGAATTGCTTTGAATCATTTGTTTTCTGGCTAACAGGTGCTAATTGGATTTATCTCTTAGCATTTGTTAAGCTTGCTAGCTTAAGGGGCAGTTAGCATGTTAGTGGGTCTGTAAGAATACCATTGTCATGAAAAATGACATGACAACTAAAGCATCAGTGGTAAAAAAAATTTATTAAGATAAATGGATTTTGATTTTTTTACATTTTATTATGAAATACAAATGAACTTTCTTATAAACATGCAAGTTTTGATTACTTCTTTAAACAATTCGGGCACACAAATTGCTGCACAATTAGTTTTATTTGAGTTTAAGGCAATTTATATTCACTATTCTTTCACTCATGCATTCTTTTGTTCTTTCTCTTTTTAATTTAAAACTTTGGAGCTGCAAAATAGGATTATTTTTGAGTTTGAATATCTGTAGTGTTTTATTTCTTCGCCTGTGAGGCGATAAACACATCACACACGCCAGATGCTGCACAGCTCCTCCAGACTGAGAAACAATCTCGAGAAAGCATTATTGAAACACTCTCCCATTACAGTCACACCCATGGTTTGTATGGTCAGGACTGATACATAATAAAGTCTCTCAGGAGTCCATCAATGATTCATCCACTCTCTAATCAATAAGTCATGTTATAAAGAGTGTGCTGCCATGTCTCTGCCTTCTTTTGCTCAGCTCCAGGGAGTATTTTGGTCCCTGGTGAAACATGAAACTGGTCTGCATTCTGTAGGTGTGTGATCATGACACCGCATGGAAGCAGCAAGGTCTTGTGGGTAAAATCAGCAGTCATCATACCATCTCAGCTCATGATATAATAAAATTAAGCTGTTATTTTATTGAACTGATGATAAACAGTTATGATAGAGTTCTGATGGGACTTTTAGAGGGCAGCCAAGGAGCTCTGGAGGTGTTGTCCAAAGTCGGTGTAATGAAGTACCATTTAAAAAGAAGTTTATTGTAAACTGACTTTGCTAATAAAGAGTAAATATGCCAAAGCTTTGCAGCTCAGTTGCTAAGAACAATATTTGGGTAAACAAATTGTGATGAGACTTTATAAGAAAGTCACATTCTCCGATTGTAAGACTGCACAAACAATTAGTTAAAACCCCTTCAGTAAAGACTTTTATTACACTGAATTTACACATCAAGATCAGTTAAGTAGTCATAAATAATGTCATTCAGCTTAACCAAATTTGATTTCATTACAAATTCTGAGTCTTAGATTACAACGCTGGCAGTTGCATTTACATGAAACTCAATTAAATACTAATAGAATCGATTGAACAAATTTATAGGAAACTTCTCTTAGCATGTTATTGGTTTTGCAAGCTAAATCACTACAAATGCATAACACCACAAAAGTGGCTAATTAAGCAGCAAATTAAGTTTAGGTAAACATAAACTTGAAAGAGGGACCTTTGCTCACTTATCATTTCCTACTTTCCTCTTCTTGATCTTCTTGATGGAATATCACAGCCTGCGTCCTGTCATATGCTGATATGGACTAAATGCATGAAACAGCGGATAATTATCTATTATTTTAATTATTTTAATTTATTTAATTATCTACTATCTATTTTTTGGGCTTGCAATGGCAATAGCCATCTCCACGTAAAGAATAGGAGGCGACTATTTATTCTCCGACGATATTGCAAGAATGTGCATCAAGATAGTTGCAATCAAGCTACATCATAGTGTCTTATAGACCGTTTGGCCTCTGCTGTAACAGTTTTAATAAAGTCCCAGAACTTTATGAGAGAGCAATACAAAATAGATGGAGTATCCCTTTAAATTTGATTGATTAGAAAGATATGATTGATTTGTGTGACTGTTCTCCTTTAAAGGGCTCGCAGTATCCAGGGTGCAAACTTTTATGATATAATATTGCAGATCTCATGTCTAAGGGGGATTTCCAAGATGGGGGTCAAACCTTTGCTCAGCTTCGCTCCCGTGGATAATGTGAGGATGACACAGACCCCCCCTGTAAGTACAGGTCCATTCCCTCAGGAAAGACCTGTGCAGACACTGCCAGAGCGTCAGATACTCGCCTATTTTTAGCAGGGCTGTCTGAGGCTGCCATTTTGCCTGCGAAGTAATTGCCCGACCGCCCCAGGAGAGATACTGCGGCACTGAGTCATGGTCCCGGTCTGTGCGCGCTGTATGGCTCTCAGGTTCACCGTGTTGCTTAATTAGGACATCCCGGAAGAGTCTCGGTCCTGCGCGCAGCTGAGTGACGGCGCAGGGAGGCAGGAGGGGACCGCGCGGCAGCAGCACACAGCCACGATCCGTCCAAAGGATACTGACAACCCCAACAAAACATCCCGGCTGAAATCTACCGCGAAGCAGAGGAGGGAGGTTAGCATTAGCTACACTGGTAAGTTTCAAAATGAGTGTCAAGTTCATTTGATTTTTGGGGTGGGGCGGAGGGGGTAACGTCCATGAGTGGGGGGCGTCCGACAGGGATGTGTGCGCAGAAAGTCTAGCCATCTTCACCTGCTCCCTGTGCGCCATAGGCTTTTATAGGCTCTTTGGCATGGAAATGGTGATATACAAGAGCAAACTGTTTTAATTTTGCACAGCCTTTTCTCGCTTGTCATGTGGAGTTGCGGTGATAATGTGGCGTGGACCGTGAGGCATCCGAAATGAGGGGCGGTGAAAGTGCTGTCAGCGTGCCAGTGCCATGTCATGTTTTATTATGACGCCTGAACATCTTAGATCTGAGATGACCTGCAGGATGAGCACTTGTGATTAGCTAGAATTCGTTTCAAACAGCCTGTTACCGCCATTAAACAATAAATGTAGTGCCTTTTCTTTAATTTAAAGGTAATTTATGACATTACACCAATGCACAAAACAGTCTAGTTATTCTAGTAGCTTTTGGAGCTTTCAGCTATCATCAATGTTTGGCTTAAAAGTTAAAAAAGTTCAAATTAAGTTGAATTTATGTGTAGGCCAAAATTAATTTCAAGCCAAATGGATAGGAAATTCAAAAATATATAAAGAAAAAAAGAATTTATCTTCTAATGAATATCATGTGATATTAATTTTATCTTCTAAGTACATAATTAAAAACATGATTTTTGTGTCTCTATGAGTCTGTAAACACATTCATGCATACTGCTAACCTAAGGACCCATTCAATGCTCCATTTTGAACATCATACCCTTACTGATTTCATAGCTTTTCTTTGATTGATTATTAATAACAATTTCCTTGGTAGAGTTTTAGTTATACCTTTATTTATATATATGATGCACTGAATATAGTTTTTCATAACCAGAGTCCTGCTTTATTTTCATTAAAGCAAAACAACAAAAACCAATGAACCACAGCAGCAGATATGAAGACTTTACTAACAGCTTTACTGATGATATCACAGCTTCCTGTTTTAGTTGCTGTATAAACAGCCGTAGCACCTGAAGCATAAACAATTTACCAAAAAAACATTCATTTAGTGAATTTACCATTTAATGTAGTTTATCCTCCCAAGGTTCTCTGCAGTACAGGATACTTAGACCTCCCAGGCCCACAGCAGCAAACAGCAGGCTGTGGCCTAATATAGCCCCAAAGATCAGATACCAGGCCAGAGGGTTTAGGAGACACATGCAGGTCAGGGTAAAGTCAGTAATATCTTTCCACTGCAGGAACATGTGTGCTTTCTCAGCTGTCGTTCAGGGGTCTTTGTGGCAAAAAACTGACGTCCACCTGTCTGCAGGAACACAGGGAGGAATGTGTACATTTACTGGCAGCTCAAGCTTTTCCATGTTTACTTAACTCAAATGCTAAAAGTTAGTCAGAGAAGAATTCCATTAAATGCGACATTTTGTTTTAGTCTGACGTTTATTAATCATGGTGTTACTAATGGTTTGAGCCCACTCTGGCTGTGTCCCATTCAGTTTCTGTGATGTATGTGTAAAGGCGACGAACATTATTGGCTGTGTCTTTGCGTTGCCATGGAGAATCTGGCTTGTTGACAATACAACCAGTGCAGAAGCTATTCTTTGACTATTTCTGTCTCATGATATTAAAACAGTTTTGCTTTATTGTTGAGTGAAACAGTGGGTGATTAAGTGGAGTGCTTTGCACTTGAGTAAAGACAGAAGTTGATTCTTTGTCCTTTTTTTTATTTATAAAGTTTGAAGGTGCAACCATCTTGCTACAACAAATGATTGTTTTCCTTATCAATTAATCAGCTGATTGTTTTCCCAATGAGTAAATTGTTATGTTTGTAAAATATCATTAAAGTGCACCTCAAAATTTGTTGAGCCAATTGTGCCATCTTAACAGAGAAACTTAACATGATCTAAAAACTCTGGATTAGGGTTCCCCTCTGGGTTTTCCCTCTCATCTTGCTTCAGTGATGAGCAAGTGTCCTCCAAGATGTTGTGACATCACTGCTGGGATGTTTAAATTGCTTCAGAAACTTCAAATTGCTAAAAGTTTGCTGTAATGTAATGCATAATGTTATTTAAAAGGCTTATAGCTTGAAAATAATACCTTTAAAGGTGATTAACAAATTATACGCTTAAAGCTCAATAATGATGCATTCATAACAGTTTTTGCCTTTCATTCTTCTTTTGAAATTGTGAGAAAATCATAAAAAAAATGGTCACAGGTTTCTCACCTTCTTCTATATGCCAACAAAAGAAAACAAGAGGTCATCTACAATATTGTATATATAAATAAGTTGTTAATAAAGGTTAAAATTACTCAAGACTGCGTATGGAAATGATATAAAGATGTTGATAAGATGTAATTTGGTTTAAATACTGTTTAAAACTCATTTTCTAGACCAGGGGCGCCCATCACGTCGACTGCGAACTACCGATCGATAACAAAGGTAATGTGGATAGATCGCATGGCATTAAAAAAATCCATCCAATGCAATCCGATCCGTGCAGACCGGAAGCTGCGCGCGCTATTTCAGAGCAGTTCGCGGGTCCTTCCCTGTTACCATGGAAACAGACAACAGGAAGCGGAGTGCCTCATGCACGAGCTACCGAGTTGCTCAGTTTATTTGTACTAAACTTCAGAAAGGGTATAAAAATGAGTGGGGGAGCTGCAGTGCAAGTCATAAGAGTAAGGTAATGACAAAAA
>JAPZDZ010000008.1:11961587-11975196 GCA_029783805.1 Acanthurus tennentii | reverse complement strand
CTTATCGCTGACTTTTAATCCATATCTCCCTCAGTGATGATCTTGCTACCTTAGGGCTTATATGTGTGATTTTAAAGTAACAGATGATCGCAGTGTCGCATTATCTGCGCTGCTGAGGCCTAGTTGGAGGCTTGTCTGCTCTGCTGCAGGTGCACCATGAAAAACGAGGTTCCCTGTTTGTGTTAGATTCATGTTTCTGTTTTGGTTTCTGGCTGTGCATCAGCTCGAAACAGATATCACGTCATCCATTTTGAAACAGATTGCTGTTTTAATGTTGTCTTCTCTGCGTCTTAAAGTGTTGTAAGTAACCGCACATCACATATAATATATATCTGTGCCGCCTTTTCATCTATAATAAATGATTCATTTATTTCCATATGACCCAGCAGATAGGCAGCATCATTTGATTAAGTGTTTCAAGAGTTGAAATGATTAGTCGATGGATCAATTAGTCAATGGGATACTGTTTTGATAACGTTAATCTGTTGATAGTTTTCAGTACCTTTAAAATAGACATTCAGAGACCTTGCTGTGATGGTCAGTTTTTACAATTTCCTGATATTTATCAACCAAACTATTAATTTACTAATAAAGATAAATAATTAACTTGGAAATAAAAATATCCTGACCTGCAGCCCAAAAATATTATGTAGATTTTACAGACAACCAACAGGGAAACTTTTCATTGACAAAATACCGCAATTGTCTTTTTTATTTAGTAAAAACATTAAATTACAATAATTCATTCAGATCAATTAAGTAAACTCAGCTTTGAACTGTTTCTCATATCCTGTTTTATTTGTATGTTTTGTTGCCATCTCAGCATAAGGCCTTCTCCATGAATAATCCATACACCTCCAAGTATACACAGTCTCCATTTACCAAAAACAGTCCTTTACTGCCCAGACTCCATCATGTCTTTAGTCTTAACTCTCTTATAAAAGTATTTCATCATTATTTTTAGAATTTTCCATGTTATTGGTTCAAGTTTTCTTACAGTTGTCCTGTGTTGACCGAAGCCAGAGACATTCACCTGAGCATGACATTCATCAGCTCAGACAAACAGCCTCTCTGTTCCTCTCCGACAGCTTGCAGGATAAGCATAATGTCATGCAAAGCAAATTAGTTTTCTCCTCTTGTAACAATGTTTTAAGTTGACTTCTTGTACTTAACTGTTTGCAGCTTCCTGAACTGTTCAGAGCTTGGTTTTGAATGAACATTTTTCAGTAATGTTAAGTGTTGCAGTGCAGCTATTGGTTGTGGCTAATCATTTCACTGAAGAACAAGGTGAGGAGAATCCTAACAAAGGAGGCTACTGGATATTTCTGTTGTTATGACACCATCTGGTTGTGAAACAGACTTCATGGATTACTGAATTTCTGATGCAGCTATGGAAAATACTCCCTCATTTCACAAATAGCTTTCATGCCCCTATTTTTTATTTTTCTGATAATGGATTATTGGCAGGGTGGGATATTTAGCATTTTGGATGAGTCTGTTTTGCCTACACTTAAGTTCTGTTTGCAAAGGTTTGGATTTTGAAAGGATCAGTGAGTTTGTATTGACCAGAGCAATGAAGCAAATATTTCCAACACCGCCTTCTGAATTTGGCAACAGCTTACACCATTGTAAGTAGATAACAGTAAATTTCAGCTCTGAACTGATGATGAAATAGCTGTGCTTTGTTGAAGCTATGGCTAAGATAAAGCAGTGTTTTAATTCCACCAAAAAATTCTTGTCACAAAAATACTTACAATTATATTTCATTTATATTTTGTTATAACGTAATGCTTCCTAATTTTGTTGCAGCAAAATGTTCCTCTTGTAGTTATGTATGATGTTTTGGCAGGGCAAGTTGAAAAACTGTTACAATGAGATAAGCTGGTTTTAAAACTATAACTTTAATGCAGTTATGATGAGGAGACAGCTGAAGAAAACACACAAAAAATTAAGTTATTACAAAAATGTCTGGTTTTGTTTTCTGTCAGTCAATCATTCTATTTTAAAAAGAAATCTTTTTGTGGTGGTAGCAGTATGTTGTTAAAGTGCAGCATCCTGTCACTAGAAAAGGAGTCTGCAGGTTTGACATGGCCGGAGATGCTGCTGACACGGTGACAATATCTGGCAGACTGCTGCATCGGCTTGCAGACAGACTGACTGTAACGAGGTGTTGGAATTATCTGTTACTTGTGAAAATTTCACAATAGGACACAAAATGATTGTGCACCAAGTGCTTTAAAAAATATAATTAGAATACAGCTGGTTTGAGGAGTGTGCAGTGACCATAGGAACTTTGCCTCCACTGGTTGCAACTATGTACTACCACACAGTTAGTTAATCAGCCTGTGACACAGCATTTTATTTTTCATATTAGAAGCGAAGTCCTTGGTGTTGTTTTGTAGCTTTTAGAAAGTATTGTTTAAGATTCAAAAATACAGATCCCACAAAAGTTAGGATATAAAACATAGATTAATAAAAGTAATTATATGCAAACTATCTGCAAATGAACCAGCAGCGGTTTTATGAAGGATTTCTGAACACCAGTAGTAATGTCCTTTACACAGTCATATGTTTCACAAAGTCATGACCTCAATCCATCCTTGCTTGTGAATGACTGAGCCTTTAGAGATCCCCCTTTCATACCCAGTCATGATACTGTTACCAGTAATCCTATTTATCTGGAAAAGTTAAAAACATTTTTTTTTTTGTTGTTTTTTGTTGGGTTATTTTTTAGCATGCCAAAACTTTCCTAGTCTTATTGCTCCTGTACTGCTGGCCTCATATTTAAAATAAGGTTATAATTAAAAAGATCAATGACATTTATGAGGTACGGCATTAAATATGTTGTCTTACCATTAAAAAAGCTATCACATTGTTTTACATTTTACATATTGTTCCAAATTTCTCAGAGTCTATGTTTTATGACTAATCTTTAAATTAGCTGTGATTTAATTTTTACTCTAAGCCATCCTTCTTTAAAGATTACAGCTTCAACTTTTAATTTGTGTTGGTGTCACATTTTAAAATGCTGAGATCTGAATAGGCCCTAATACATCGTGTGACTGCCACTGTTTTGTCACTGTGTTGCTCAGGCATGCACAGAGCATGTTTTATACGAGTTTGTCGAGGTATTGTGCTAGCCAAATTGTCAGCATGGACTAGTCCACTGAATCCTCCTGTTTAACCTAATTCCCTGAGCGATAGCTATCAGCAGACGCCACAGATAGTGGCACTGTCTTTATCCTCACCACTGACTGTCTCTCCAAAGAGGATTTGAAATCTTCCACATAATGCTTGTAAAGCTGTTAAAAGAGTGCCTTGAGCTGACTCACCAATCACAAATGAAAAACAAAACAATGTCTTGATTGTATTTAATTTCATCACTCTCCAGGAACTAAATTGAAACTATTGTGGTTGCTGAACTGACCTTGTGCCCTTGTGATATTTGTCAGTAGCTGGCAGAGAGGCTGGTAACGTAAAGATCATTTATTAGGGAGTCTTGACTTTTTTTCTTTAAAAAACTGTGTTTATTTTCTTTGTCTCAGACCAGGGTTATATTTCACTTATTAAATCAAGTGCTTTTTTTGCAGTTAAAGTGTCATTTGTTGGTTTCCAAAGATTCATACTGTATGTCTGTTTTTAAAAAAACATGTCAACTGACCTAGCGGCTTTAGCTTCAGGCACATTTTTTACATCAGTGACCTGTTCACTAGACTGCATGGTGCGTTTCCATGGATTTAATCCATTATTCACACAAAGCTACATGATTTTTCTTTCTAACAGTACTTGTCAAAAGTATGGGTACAGTTTCATTCAAATAAACAGGATAATATGCTGAAATTTGACTGGTACTGTTTAACATTTTTAATAATTTCTAACGTTACATCCTAAGTCTATAACCATAACATGGACGGAAAAGATTTTCCTGATTTATTGCCTTAAATGTTTTGCATGGACATTTGACAGGGACAGTATCACATGCTTCGACCATGAGTCACATGATAAGTTGAAGACTCTTGATTTATTCAGTTACAGCTCTGGCTTCATTTAGTTTAGAAATGTCTTGTCTTTGGTGACACAAGAAAAACAAAACACTTGTTGTGTTTCAGATTTGTTGAGTAGGGTTGTTGTCAGATCAGATGAAGATAATAAGTCTTTAAGGTTAACCAATATTGACCAAAGTGCAAACCTTTTTCTCACTGATAAATACAGTACTCAGTGTTCTTTATGCCCCCCTTACACAACCATTGTTGTCCAGACAGCCGGGAGGGATTTGGCTCCTCAGATAACAATAGTAATCTGTTATGATCTTAATGGAGAGTGTCAGTACGAAACAGAGCCAGTGCTCATCATGTTTGTCTGCAGTCTCTCACTGCTCTGTCCTAGTGATGGACAGACAGAAATCATGAGGACACACACAGGATTCTGGATTTGTTTGCTGGGGCGAAATAGAGCAGTGTTGCATAACACTTACTGTTAATTCAGTGTGGCCTGGAAAGAGGGGTGGCGATGGATGAAGGGAGCACAAGAAACAGTAAGCACAATTCTTAGCTATCTAATCTGCCAGTCAATGAAAATGATTTCACTCATATACATTTCGTTGCTTTTTGGTAGTTCTAAAAAAATAGCGTAAGGTTCTAGGCATTTGTTGCTTATCCTTGCATATGTGTGCACAGTATACACAGCTGTCCTGGATACATTAGCTGAAGTTTTAACAGCACAGACCAATGCACCACTGTGAAGTCAGTCTCTTCCTTGAAGTCAGCAATTAGGGCAATTGCTTTTGGCTCCCATCCTGCTCAGCAGAAATTTTCCTCTCAGGACATCAGGCTCATATGAAATCTGTGCAGCACATTTAAAATCACTAATCAACCTTGTAAATGTGACCTCACTGAGTCTCAGATTTCTGCCTTGTAGTGCAGCTCTGTGTCATGTGTGCAGACGCTCCATTAGCATTACAGGTTGCAATGTAAATGGCACAAAAACCTGTTGAACAGGGTTGCACATAAAGGCACTGGTTTGGAAGGGGCCATTGCAGTAATGGTCGAATTGGCAGGTCTCTTCCCTCAAGTAAGATATATTAACAATACATTTAGTTACCAAGGCACCACCTGTGTCCTTGGTAACACTGTCAGTGCTTAGGTCAACAATGTTTGCAGTCTCCTCATTTCTCTCACATCATTTACCTCTGCTTTACATTACCTGCTGGTTATGAAGTCCACAGATGCAAATAACAGTATTGTGTGGATTAGAAATTTACATTTGGTTTCTTGTTTTAAGTTTCCATTAAGATTGAGGTAAATTAATTGGAATCCCCTATTATCACTGCAGTGGAAGGTTACCAGTCGACTTTGTTATCTGAGAAGTTGCATAAATCCACAGCTCAGGAGAAATTTCAGTTCTGCTACCAAAGGCCTCCACTGCCATCACCACCCCCTCTGAAGACTGAAACAGTTAAAAAATAACAAAACTTAAGTTAATTATAAGAAATATTACTGAAATAGTTTTTTATAATTAAATAATATTTAATTAAAGCTAAAAATGACATTAATTTAAGTAGAACTAATTACATTATTTATAATTGATGAAAGCTTGTTGGCCCAGTTATCTGTAGTTTCAGTGGCTTTTTTCCAGGCTCTCGATTGGCCAGTATGGCTTTTGGATTTAGTGCTGTATCATCACCTGCTGGTTTGGCATACTCTGAATGGCACCTTAACAGTGCGTTTGCATTTTCATTTGGGCGCCCTAAGATTTTTAAGGAGGTGGAAAAATCTGTTTTAAAGTATGCGTCTACCAAGTGCAAAACTGCCTTTTTTCTCCCCAAGGCCTTTTAGGCTTTGGTTGATAAAGTACCATCAGTGTGCTTTTTTTCAGCTTCTTTGACAATTGAGATGTTTGATCTGTTATAGAGTGAATAAAAGGAACATTTTAGCAGAATCAAATTTAATCTGAAAAAGGAAGGTAAAACTGTTTAAAGTATCCATATAGCTGGAATTTAATTTGTGAAACAGAATGTCAAAGTCCTTCAGCTTAGCTCCATATCTCTATCCTCTTTTTCTGTTGTATTGTTTGATTGCCTGTCACCCTTTTAATCAAGCAGATGCAGCATTTGTGTCGTTGCCAGTTTGGCTAAGATAGCCTACTATCATTTCTTCTTTTTTGCCTCTTTTTGGGATTTCTGAGATGTAATATAGATAAAGAAATTGTGTGCATGTTAATTGTGTGAATAAGATTTAACTGTAAATCTGTAAATACCCTTTCCTGTTATAAGTATATTTGTGCTAGGTAAAGATGTTTACCTCATACAAACTCATACTCACTCTACTCTTCTTTTTCTTGTAGATTGTTCTTGAAACAGAGTGAGCTTCCCCCACAACATGTCACAGGACAAGAGTGGATACCCTGTTATGGGTGAGACCAACCCACTTCATAACAACGTCTATGGACCCCCTCAGCCAGGTTTTGGTGTGGCTCCTCCCATCTACAGTCAAGCCCCAGGTGGACCATACCCACCAGCAGCTGGATATGGACAGCCTGGCTTCCCCCAAGCAGGCCCCGGGTTTGCCCCTGGTCCGTACCCTCAGATGCCTTACCCTCAGATGCCCTACCCACAGGGACCCTACCCCCAGGGGCCTTATCAGCAAGGAATCGCACAGCCAGGCTTTCCAGGTGACCCCACAGGTGAGTGCCTTTACCAAATATTTAAGGCATTTTATAAATAAACTTTTTCCTCTCTAGGTCACATTATTGTACCTCATTAAAAGCAAAAAATCATGTTATTTGACTCTGTTTATTGACCATTGTCACTCATTTTGACAAAAACTAGTATACCCAGCAGCCCTGCTTGGCCACTGCCATTCCATTTATAACCGTCAATAAACTGTTTGTCTTTGTCCTATGATGCTGTCTTTATTTGTGAGTTTTCTAAAGTTACTCAAAAAACCCATTGCTGACTCAACTTTTGTCATGACTCAACACAGATAATTTTGCAATCAGTTAGAGGATCATCAGAGAATGTTGAACACACTGCAGACATGTGGACCCCTTCAGCCTAGTTTTTTCCCACTTGCCTTGTGAAACCTTAATCATGTGAAACCTTAATCATTGTCCTGTCATTGTTTTTCATCAGGACCTGCTGGCAGCCCTGGTTATCATGGTGATGGGCCTCCATCTTACTATGACAATGAAGAGTTCACCAACTCAGGCTTCGAGGACAAGAGCATCCGACAAGCCTTCATCAGAAAAGTGGGTCATTTATAGTGTCAGATTAAAGGGGATCTGTTATGCTATATTTTAAGGGACTCCATCAAAGTAGCAATGTATTTTTAACAGTAAAAAAAAATCCTCAATTATATTATACTAGCACTTAATGTGACTGCTATTTGAATCTTCTGTCCAAAAAAAGCCATTCTAGTTTCTGTCACTTTAAGGTTTCCCTTTCAAAAAGATATTTTTTGGGACCACTTATGCTGTTAAGTCTGGGTTCTGCTAGCGAGCCAGCTCAGTCAGCCATTCACTTAGTATCCTTTTCCTATCACCCAGGCCTGAAAGCCTTGTGCCTGTCCAGAGCCCCTATACTGGGAGCTGCTGCTGACATTATGTGCCTAACAATATAGCATTGCACCATACATATTTAATGAGCATAACCCATTTAAATGTGTCTGATTGAAAAATAAATAAATGTAATATGAACTCATTTAAAATGCCACCTTCATTTTTTTTTTCCTCCTCACTTAAGACCTGCTTCATTCTTATTTCCTTCCAGGTCTTCTTGGTTCTCACAGTGCAGCTGCTGGTCACATTCTCCTTTGTTGCTGTCTTCACTTTTGTCAGCGATGCCAAGGAATTTGTGCAAGAAAACCCATGGACATATTATGTGTCCTATGTGGTCTTCTTTGTGGCTTTAATTGTCCTGAGCTGCTGTGGAGACTTCCGTCGCAAGCACCCCTGGAACTTGGTTGCACTGGTAAGAGCATGATCTAATGCCACATACACACACAAGTACGGACCGTAATTATGATTTTTGCCATAACCAGACTTCCCTAATTCAAACTACATTAAGTTTTCAGTTCACAATTAATGTAACTATCTATAAGTGGGGTTGATGTTTCTAGAGAGTGAAAGAAAGGATGAGGAGAGAGGGATGAGGAGACAAAAGTGAAAGAGAAACTGAAAATGCAGCTGTGAAAATAGAAACCTAAAGAAAGTGATGAAGGCCCAAATGATTTAAATGTACAATATGGAATGCTTTCACATTCAAATGTCTGAAATTACTACACTTATGTATTTGTGTTTGAGATCTGTTCTTATATTATTTCAAATGTTTCCAACAATTTTGATACTCAAACAATTTAATTTAGCATAATCATGTGTTTTATTTTGTCACCTGTTGCTAGCTTCTAGGGTAACAACATTCAGAGAGTGAGTAAGGAAGCTGGCAAGCATGACTAAAAATGAATGTATTGTGAATAGGGCTGTCGAAGTTAACGCGCTAATAACACGTTAACTCAAACTCCTTTTAACGGCAATAATTTTTTAACGCGCAACTAACGCACGCATGCACGGTCTGTGCCTTGCCAGCTCCTGTAGTTCCAGGAAGTGGCACTAAAATAACATTGCAAACGGTTACAAAGCAGAAATGGATACAGAAAAGGTACTTTTAAACGGAAAGTTTAGCTTTAAAGTGCTAGATGGTTCTCCT
The DNA here is from genome assembly GCA_029783805.1 of Acanthurus tennentii. NCBI lineage: Eukaryota > Metazoa > Chordata > Actinopteri > Acanthuriformes > Acanthuridae > Acanthurus > Acanthurus tennentii. The sequence continues at coordinate 11,966,495 of JAPZDZ010000008.1, read as the reverse complement.
GACAAAACAAAAGTAATTTGTATTTATTGTAAATGTAAAAGGGCAGGGTTAAAAGTTTGCGTTAACTCAGGACATTAATGCAATTAATCGCAATTAAAAATTTTAATCCACTGACAGCCCTAATTGTGAATAAAAAAAGTGACCTTCTCTGTGAACATTTCTGCCTTATTCATGTTAGTTAGTTTATCATTTGTAATACCAGCTATTTAAAAATGAAACAAGCAAGTCTAATAACCTAATACTTCCTCATTTTAAACTATGTAGGGTGTTTTTTTGTTGTTTTGTTCTGAGTTTCACATTTCTTCTTTTGTCTTCTTTAAATATTAAAGCACGATATGTAGTTTCTCAGGCTACATCTGTAGAAACGTACGACAAGAACGACATGTAGGCTATAAATTTGGAAAAGGCAGAAAAAGTTTTGTACTTAATTTAAATAACTTAAACTTAATTTAACTGTTATGTCTGTTACTGTGTAAGTATATTTAGAGGAGTGGAAAGACTGTAGTCAGATTTCTTGTATGTGACTGTATCTGAGACTTTACAGCATGTACAATATGAATCTAAGATTTTATGATATGCTCTGAAGGAGAGTATTGAATTTCACACTCTTTGTTGGGGTTTTAGGGCTCATCCTTTCAAAAGAGTGCCATAACATTATTACCTCAATCTGCTACATGTGTGTTAATGTGGCTTCTGTTGTCTGTATTTCAGTCCATCCTGACCCTGAGCCTCTCCTACATGGTAGGGATGATCGCCAGCTTTAATAACACAGAGACTGTCATCATTGCTGTGGGAATCACTGCTGTGGTCTGCTTCACTGTCGTCCTCTTCTCACTACAGGTCAGCATGCACAAATAACTAATATAACTGTTCTATATTGATATAATCAGTGTTTAAGACTAACCTCTTTGTAATGTTTAAAGCTACCAGTGTTATTTTTCTTGTATTCTGGGTTCCCAGCAATTTTCACTTTGTTAAATTGACAAACTAAGAAAGACCTAGCCAGCTAATGAATGTATTCATATTTGGCAAGGTTTGAGCTAAATCAAGCCTTTTAACATCAAGTTCTCAAATCACAAATTTTCTATTTAACGTCTACATTTGGATTAGATTGCCATTCACTCTTAAAGAGGTTGGTCTTATGTCTTATCACAGACTAAATTTTACAACCTCTTGTCTTTTTTCTCTTCATCACAGAGCAAGTATGACTTCACCTCTTGTCGGGGCGTACTCTTTGTGTGCCTGATTGTGCTGTTGCTCTTCTGCTTCCTCTGCATCTTCATCCGCAACAAGATTTTGCACATCGTCTACGCCTCACTTGGAGCCCTGCTCTTCACCTGCGTGAGTTTCACACTCATACTGTGTTCTTGATAAATGGCAGACCTTTTCTCACTAATGATTTAGTTGTTGTTGTTTGTGTTCAGATTGTCTGTTAAGTATTTCAGATTTAGTGCAGCGTTAATGTTTACTTGGATGTCAGTACTTTTGCAAGGTCACTTCATTTCATCAAAATTCTAATCTGTAAGTTAATTATCCAGTTGGATAATTTGATATTAGTAGGGTAATGGCGTCCAGTCATCTGGACACAGTCACCATTGGTATACAGGCAGTGTTCCACCTTCCAGTGAACTTCACTCTGCTCAATAAGGGATAATTACATCTGCAGAATGTTAAAGAGCAAAGCACAAACTGGGTAGGAAAATGATTCATGGTTAGAAAGAAAAAGGCAGACACTACTTTGTAGTTACAAACTAAAAATATGTCCATGCACCATGAAAGCCAGCCATAACCAAGAGGTATGTTAAAAACTATTCATGTTATATTATATAGAGGGTAAATAAAGTGTTTTGGGACAAGGAAGACAACTCTACGAAGAGTAGAGTTCATTCAGATAAATACTAACTATTTACCCATAACATACTAGTGTTTATAGTGTATCGACACAACAGTTTTAGAGAGTAAGATAGGGGAACAAAGCTGAGCATTAAGCAGCATTAGCAGGAAAAGCTAAGAACACATGAGAGCATGTTGTTATTGACACTATTCATTTTTTTCATCCACTGTGTCTCAAAGTTTTGGGTGTTTGAAAGTTAATCACATGCCAAAATAGTTCTAAATATTGCGTGGTAAATGGTTTAAAAACAGCGAGTCATTTTGAAAGTAATCTACTAGGAATGAGGAATCTTTAATTGACTGATGCAGCACTTTGCAGCATGACAGTGCATTTCATTCCAGCAAAGTGGAACCAAGTTCAATGTAGTGGACAGGCAACTCAATTTTATTTTCTGTAAAGATATGTGTGACAACTGCAGAAGGAAATTATACCCTTTACTTCTGATATGAACATGTGCAATTCTAATATTTATAACAAAAACTCTTCTGTTTAAAGGTATTTCAGATGTGTCTATGTTGACTGCTTTACAACCATAGTTTCTAACAGTACATCGATAAACTCATTTAAAATCCCACCTTTATTTTTTTCCTCCCCACTTAAGACCTGCTTCATTTTTATTTCCTTCCAGGTCTTCTTGGTTCTCACAGTGCAGCTGCTATGTGCTATATTTTAAAACAATAGCTAATAAATAAATTTCAGGTCATTCATCTTTGACCCAGACACTTGAAATATCTTGAAATGTCTGACACAGTCTTTGTTTTCTTCTCTGCAGTTTTTGGCTGTGGACACTCAGCTTCTTCTGGGCAATAAGAAGCTGGCCCTGAGTCCAGAGGAGTACATTTTTGCCGCCCTCAACCTCTACACTGACATCATCAACATTTTCCTGTACATCCTGGCTATCGTGGGACGTTCCCGTGAATGAGGCTGCATTTTGAGGACAACAGAAGGGAGATAGAGAATGCCTTCCTTTATTGTGAAGTGTTGCTAACATGCCCTATTCTGTGTTATTCCTTTAACTTTGTCTCCACTTTTTTTCACATGATAATTGTCATTGCCTCTTATCACACTCTCACACACAGCTCAGTTCTTTTTCTTTTTTCTTTTTAGACAGATAGTTGGGCTGTGGAGGAGCTGCAGCCAATTATACAATGCAGCTGAGTGGGACACTATTTAACACAAGTCTTACCATTAATTACAGAATGTCATAATCTGTCTTCTCCTCAGTGTTGACCACTCCGCTTACTATAACTGTTGTCTGCTTCTACTAACAGAGATGGCTATATTATGTCTGCATTACCTACCACCCAGGTTTCAGTTTGGCTTGGCAGATAAAGCATAAAACATATTATAATGTGGGTGCTTGGCTATCAGCCTTGCCTTGCTTCAGAAATTAAACAGGAAAAACAGTGGGGAAGGTACTGGTAGTGCATAGTGCTTAATATTGATGTAAACCGGCTTTGTCTGAAGAGAAGAAGATAGTGGTAGTTTACCCACCCTCCTTAATCTCTCTGTTTCCCTAAATTTACCTCCCCTTTTCAGCCTGCTGGTGTAAAGTTACTCTGCATGGCAACATGGAAAAACCACTGAAGATGTGATATGATTCTTAAGAACTACCAGAGGAATATCTCTAGCTTGCTTCTCACAGCTGTAAATAGTTAAGTGTATTACTGTGTATGATGCCAATATCCCCCTTGCCCCCTGAAAGGCATGCTGGAGTGATTCACATGGATGTTTTGCTTTTTGAGAAAAGTATGCTAACATCAGACTTTGCTTACCCACTATAGTAACTTAAATCTTTGAATGGCAAAAGAATGAAGATCAATGTTGGATGTATAACATTAACATAAATTATTACTTAATAACTATATATTCTTACAGAATATCTTTTAAAGGAGGAAAAATTTTGTTCTGTAATTATTTCTATGATTGCAAAGCTCATATGCTGTCTTACCCTCTTCACTCTTTTCTTTAATGTCCTCACCTAATTTTCTCTATGCTGGTCACTAAGGTGAAGTTTAGATTTAGTGCTGTATTTTGTCATTACAGCCAATGTGAAATAAATTTCTGGCCACAACAGAAGTTTAATAACTGCTGACTTGATGTATGCCAGACTTGAAGTAAATATTACTTATTTATTGGGCTTGCTGCAGATAACAGGGTTGTGTTTAAGTGGCTATAAGCTGGTGTTAAAAAACTCAGACTTATGTTAGAATATTTAGGAGGACTTTACAATTTCAGTTGATTGTATTGGTTTTGCACAACAAATCTCAACAACAAACATGCAAAAGGAATCAACATGCACTGGAAGCCGAAAATCCCTCTACACAGAGACACAACTTGAATGATATATTTAACATGTACAATTTTTTTTTTTATGTGTGCAACTTCTGTTGTGATTTTTCACCTCCTGCATGACCCTCTCCATCATTTGCATGTGCTGATAATGCACACTGTACAGGTATCCTGTTTTGGAGAGACACAGTGTTGTTTGGCAACCCTGTTAAACTTTTTTTAACTCTTGTGTTTGTACCTAACTAACGTGTATGTGTATATAGCACTCCTTAGTGGTTTGATGTGTATAGACAAAGTAATTTTTGGGCTTTGTAGGTCTCTTTGCATTGTATATTTGCATTAAAGTGGAAGCGGAACCTCATTCCACTACACTGCTGTTTGCTTTACATTAAAACAGATACAATGTAAACGTGAATAATTTGACTATGTGTGTTCATTTACTATTCAAATGCACAGCGGATAAAGAAAGTAAAACCTTCTTTTGTTTGATAAGACATTCTTCTAGTAAAACTAACCCAAGTGTTCTTGATTATAATTACTGGGGCCTGACTAATAAATAAGCTTGGCTCTTATTTATTTATTAATTTACTGCTAATTACAAATGTAACACCAGTGTGTGCAGTAGACAATCAATAACAAGTTGCAGTACAAAATGCAAAAGATACACTATTAGTTGATTTATAAACACTGGTTGTCAGCCATCAAGCTGAGACTTGACTCTT
>JAPZDZ010000008.1:11940147-11961487 GCA_029783805.1 Acanthurus tennentii | reverse complement strand
ATCGAGGTGACAAGTCAAGTCCGAGCAGTTCCAAGGACAGTTTTTATCCAATATAAAATTTTAATTTAAATATGTATATTAGCAGTAATTTTGTGTTTTCCGGCCAATAACACAAGCAAGTCGCGCTGTCTATACTACTGTTGCTTTATCTGTAACTGTACATCTACTCCTGTAATATCATGAATACAAACATAACTTTGTTTGTTACCATAGTATAAACTTCCTCCCACTCCTTTTTGAACATGGATAACTGAGGTTAAGTTTTCTCATTGTCTGTTTTTGTTGCTTGTTTGTTTCTTTTTATAAAAACAATTATTTATTTGTCTTTTTCATGTTCAAAATAAAACTTTCAAAAACAAAACAAATAGTGCTGGTTTGTTTCTGGCGCCAAGCGTTGCGGATAGTCCTCGTGCACACGTCTGTTCAGTTAGGACAGGACAAAGTGGAAAAGTTTGAGGAAAAGCTTGCTGTACTGGCCAAATAACCATGCACGAATTGGCAGGTTAGACGCTATAAATTTAAGCTAAAATATACGTCAATATAGTGGCTAGCTTCTGCTAATTGAAAAGAAAAAAAATATATTTTACAGTTAGTGTTTGAACTGTAGTTCCCACCTTCTACTTGTTAGCTTTCCAACCGTTAGCTAGCTAGCAAAATTTTTAACATGTTGCTGTTAGCGCTTAGCACAGTTGAAAGACAAAGACTAATTGTTAAGTGCCTCTTAACATTTTAGGTTAACCATGTAGCTGAAGTTAACTTTAAGCAGGAGACACCCTTAGATAGCTAACATTCACTTGCACAATTGAGCGGCAAGACAAACTTCTCACTTAACCTTTTTCTGTTTGTGTAGGAGGATTCAACACGGAGGACTTGATCAATGTTAGTGTACCGAAAGAAGGTAAACTTTCTTTCGTTTTAAGTAGTACAAACTAAACAAATTTTGGAATTTCGAAAACAGAGGTGACATATTTTTTTGTAACATGTTGCCAGGTGGAGAAATGCGGGAGCTCAAAGTTGAACAGATGATGGGCAAATTGAGGAGGCTGCAACAAGGTAGTGTTTCAACCTACCTGTACATTATTAATTTGTGTCATCGTGTTCGCATGGTATGTATTTCAGAGAAAAGTAAGTGCCTGTAAAAACACAATAGCGACACCCTTTGGATTAATGGGAGATACGTTTTGTTTACTAGTAGTAAGTGTTTAATAAATGTACACTTTGTTCATTACTTATTTACCAAAACCGTGTTTGTCTGATATTCTATTAGTGTAGTGTCCTCGTAGGATGACCACGCTTCAAAATTAACTCCTAGTGAAAGCATCTCGGTCAACCAAAGAGTCGCAGAAGTTGCCGCTGTTCTCTTCCGGCTCTGTGTTAAACTGCGTCTCTTGTTGCTCTTACGCGGCGCTGTTGCATGGGTCTCTAACAAGTCGACAGTTACCGCATTAATAAAGCCGTCGCTTAATGAACGTAATCATATGATTTTTCTTTAAAAAATCATTATTAGTAATAATTCATAAGTAATTACAACACAGCGCGTATTCCAAATATAACTTTGCAAGAGCAGGGAGGATATGAGGTAAACATCTTGACATTTTAGTCAGCCTTTGTGAGGATAGACTTCCGCTTCCGTAAATAGGTCGGCCTGTCTTTTTTCTTTACTTACTTTAAAGATAGATTGAACTAACTATTTAAAAAACATGTAACTTGTCTAACGAAGGTAAACTGCACGTACAATGTGAAAAGATGTTAACAGGGAGGTCTGATATCGTCAAAAAAGCTTTGTATATTTGCACCAATGAGAAGGCTTGTCGTGCTGAACACATGCTAATGAACATCCATTTCCTCTTGAGATTGACAGAAAAATAGCTTTTAGAGTATAAATCGCTATATATAACATCGTAAGAGGACGGGTTCTTGCAGTATATATTTAACTACATGTAAAAACTATGAAACACACAAGTGCCACGGGAACTGGAAACCATGAGTGAGACAGCTGAACGTGATGATCTTAGAAGTTTATTGCGCCGATGTGAGATTATCGTCAGTGAGGTACATCCTTACCTGTTACTCCGATCACGGAGTATCAGAACATGATGAATGGAGAATAATGAGATATGATTAATATCTCCGGCTTGAAGGGAACAGCAACACCTTTCAAGACCCATTCTGATACTGCTTGTCAAAGTAATGTTTAAGCATGGATATACAGGAAATGTAGGTTTGGCATTTTGTTATATATGGTAGGTGACAATACAACACAGAAAAATAATGGAAGCTGTGTCTGATATGCAAAGAATAAAAGTGAAAGCAACAATGTGTAATTTTTACACAATTTCAAGTGAGAGTGGATCAAGTTTTCTCAAATGAGTATGACAATAACAGTCGTAATAATCATCATGTTACAGCCACTTGGTGTATCTTGTTCCAGGTAAAAGAGTCTTGGAGGAAGAAATTAAGGAGATCAAATCAGTTAGTGACTCATTGCAGAAAGAACTGACAGCTTGTAAGTCAGAAAATCAACACCAATATTTTTTGTTTTAAGTGGTTCTACTTGCTGTATGTACATATTGCTCACATGTAGCCAAAGACTGACTAAAAGCAGATAGTGACATTTTTTTCAGTTAGTGTATAATTTGTTTGATCATTTATTATTCCTGTACTGTTGTTGCTTTTACAGTACGAGCTGAAGTTTACCAACTGGAAGGAATCCATAAAGAAAAAGAAGGTTCACACATTAGTTAATCAAAGAACTGTAGTGTGACAGTTATTTACAGCCCACTAATTATGTAAATGTAATGTCATGCAGAGATCATGTTTTGTTGACTACATCTGGAACAAACTAGTCATCCGTTGTGAACGCAGACAATACATATGATTAGGCTAATGAGCAAAAGTGCTGTGATGTTTCCCCACAGAGTTTAGCAGGAAGCTGCAGTTCCAGTGGGAGGAGTCTGAACAAGACACTGCTAGGTGAGTGGCACACTAACTGGATAAAGAATATTGTTGAATGTCTTCAGCTGTAAAGTGTGTTTTAATGTTATGCTTTCATCTAAACATGACGTCAGTAGTGTGTTTGCAATGTATGACACTAGATGGCAGCAACAAGTCATAGTAACATCCTGGACTTTTTTTCCCTTTGAAAAACCTTAATGTTTAAGATTTACTATCACACATTGGAATTTTTTCTTCAATCTGTTAGCCATTAGTTTTTATAACACTTACCATTTAATTTTTTATTTGTGATTTTCTTTAAGATCTTGCCTAAATATTCTGTTTACACAGTGATATAATTTCAAAAACTTTTAAAACCGTTTTCTTTATCTTTAACTCTTATTCAGTTACAAATATTGACTCAAGTGTTTTGGACCAAGATTACTAAAAGATAATAAAATATGTTATGCAGTTTTTGCAAAGCCCCAAATAATGCTTTGTTGTTGAGGCATCACATAATGAGAGTTTTAGTAAGGTGTTAGGTGTTAAGGTGTTTGCATAGTTACTTTTGTTACTAATTCAGTCTAATATTTATCTGTAATTATTTGTTTGTTAGCATATTTTCTGCACTTATGGCCCCTCTAGACTGCATTTAATTCATCTATGAATAATCATACAACACAACACATATCCAGGTTGTTAACAGATTTTAGCATTCTTGAATACTTTCAGATGTTAATGATGATGGCAGTATATTGTATTTAGTATAACACACAGCAGGTTTACATTGTAATAGACTTGTTTTTGAAGGTTGATTATCCAGAGATGGACTGAAGTCATTGTTTACTGTATATAAGAACGAATGCTGAAACATTAGGAATATGCAATAGAATTTTTGGGTGTAATTAATGACCAACCCCTTACAGTTGTTAAGTTTTTTAAAACCTTGATTGAAGTGTTTTTTGCAAACAATAATGCTGAGTGAAACAATGCTAATTTGGAAAGTGTTAAGCTTTGAAATATGTTTATATCTGGGAATGAGTTGTGTGTGTTTTGCAGGCAATTAAAGCAGAACAAGAAAAGTGACGAACTGCTACAACAGCACAGATGTGAAATCCAGGAATTGAAGCTGAAACACCGGAAACAGAGGTACCTTGTCAATGAAAAATCATGTATAATATTAAAACAATGCATTAAACTTATAAATTAATGTAAATTTCCTAAACTCAGCCTTGTTTTTTTGCAGGATGAAGTTTGAAAATCAACTCCTTCAACTGATAGATCAGCATAAGAACTTGCATTCTGTCTTTGTAAATTTGTCTATTTTATCAAAGAATGAGTGGCACTTTGTCCCCGTCTGTATTTCCCACCACATCTCTTAAAATTATGTAAAGATGACTTGTTGATATTGTAAATGACTGTTGCCCTTTAAATTTTCCCTTAGAATCCAGAAAGGCTCCCAGAAGAAATAGAGAGTGCTGAGAATGCAAAAAAACAGCTTTTGTCAGCTGGTATGCGCCTTCTCATAATATTTGTATATTATTCTGTAAGCGTGCATACAGCAAAGCATTTTTTTCATGCATGTAAATAGGCTTTTTTTAGGCTTTTCTTTAATTTCTGACACCTTTTAAATTGTCTTCTTTATTTTTTATAGAACAAATGAAGTTGGCTCAGCTGCACCACTTCAGTGAGGAGTTACAAGAGGTGAAGAAACGGAAACAAGCAGAGATTAAAACTGCAGAGACTCAGGATGAGTAAAAATCTATGTCTGTATGTAGTTCTTCAGTCATAACCAGTCAATTTGTACAGTGACATGCAGGTAGAATGTATTGCTATCAGTTGATTCCTGTGTGTTTCAGGTTTTTTTCCTCAATGTACTTGATGTTTTTATAGTAATTGTTGTGTGAGGCATGAACTTGATTTGTAATCCAGGTTAACGATTTCTTTGCCAAATTTGATGTGATAGTGAAATGTAAAATATATATTACATAGCTTGCTATTTTAATCTTACTTTAACATTGTTTATTGGTATTGTATAAATGTTCCAATGTTTAAAAATATGAATCATATCTAAGTATTGTAAAATTGTCAAATGAGTTTATGTGATGAACCTTAGGCCCCATAAACAAAAACAGTAAAACCATAATCTAAAATTTACACATACTTGATTTATGTACACACAGCAACATTCATCTTAAACATTAAAGAGATTTAATAAAAGACTTTCTGCAGTATTTCAAATACAATGTAATACTATTTCTTTTTTTTAAAAAAAAAAAGAAAAACACATGTACCCTGTGCAACTGATTCCCCAAATTCCAATTAGTTTTTACAGCCAAGACCACATACTTACAAATTAATCAAAAATTAACACAATGCACTTTAATGGTACTAAGTTACTTAGAATATTACCCTTTTTATATAAATATGTACAATATAACCCATAAAGAAAACAGTCAAACCCCTCAAGTAATAATAATAGATCCTCTTTTGATCAATCTCCTGATGTACTGTACAAAATTAGTGAATAGGCTGATGCCCAGTTGAGCTGTTAGGCACCCTGGGAACTGTACCATATAACTAAATCTTAGGTTTAATAGTGTTTATAGACCAACAAAGGAGTTGGGAGTCCTGCATAGGGCGTAGGTCTCAAAAGTTAGGTGAGTTATGTAAGAAGGCATGGCCCTGCTCCAGTACTGCACAATGTAGCCATCATTTTCTCTACCCTTCCTTAAAAGGTGATGACTAATGTAGTCCACGGTGTGAAGAGAAACATCTTTGAGTAATGTAAAAATGTCATTTTTTTTTACAGTGATCTAGGAAAATTGTAAATGCTTATCTTTTTAACATTACATAAGATAAAGACTAGTACACATTTGTACACTCCACTCCTCTTACAATAAACGCTTGAAAGCCCCTCCATGAACGGCTATTTGATTTGATATTTCAAGTAGGTTCAAGTTTTAATAGAAAGGTACATAATGCTCTCTTAAGAGGCTAAAGTTCACTACAGGCTCTACATAATATGAAAGCGCAGCTGCTGCCTTAACATCAGAATTACACATTAGAAGACACATTTTTAAATGTTATTATTGTCTCACTCTTCACTTCCTGTAATCTCAAACACTTTCTCTTAAAGTTTTCACTGTGCACCCTTCTTCAGTTCTTATTCTATTCCTCATTTTCCTCTTTTCATATTTTATATCTGGTATGAGTAAAAACAATTGTCCTTCTATCATGGGAAAGTCTTTGGCAGGCCATTGGTACACCAAATCTACAAGGACACCTTTTCCCATTCAGTTTTGGACAAGTCCTAGCTACACAGGCATCGGCAGAGACACATTACTAGAATACATGCAGTAATATATCAGCACATTTTACAACTGGCATGATTCTGTTTTCTTTCCCTCAGGTGCAATGTGTACTTGTCTTCCTCTTATCATCTGTGACTCCCTCAGTCACGTTAGTACAAGCTCATTTATAGGTAATTTGTCTTACCTTTTTCTGTTTTGTGAAACACTACAACAAACCAGTATGCAGGCAGAGTCACTCTTCTTTCTCTCACTCACCATATAAGGTAAAAGTAGTACCAGGTCTTGGCAAAAAGGCACATTCCAAACGCAATGCTAAGTTTGTTTTCAGCATTTTTATAAATTGTCTTTTCAAGTTTTATTACTTCATGCAAAAATCCAAGAAAGGCTGCAGTGAGGAGCCACAGAGGTACTGCGACAGTGTCGTTGGCACATATGGGCAGTGGTTGTTTTTGATCATCTTGCATAAAAAGTTTCCATATAAAAGGTCGCTCCTCCACCTTTTGTTATCCCAGATTGTTCCCCATCTGTTAACAGAACAACAGGGATAACAGTGAATGCAACAAAGTACAACTCTTGTTTTTTCATTTAGTTTTAATTTCTTTAAATAACTTTTTGCTGATCTTAATTAACTTTTTATTTTTTTAGTATGTATTTTCGTTTTGTTTTATTCGCATTCTTCTTTTATTTAAACCACTAAAGAGAGAGAAAGTGGAGAAAGTTAAGGAAATGGCATGCAGCAAAGAGCACTGGTACATGCTCTACCTGGTGAGCTGCCCCATCTTAGCAAAACTGTCATGTAAATGGTACACCAGACTAAGAGGTAAAACCAAGATTGGCTATATTAAAAATAAAGTAAAAATCAATAATAATTTCAGGGTACCACTAGAATTCCACTGTACATTAAAAGCAGTAAATGTTTGCTTCTATCATAATGTATTTTCATAGTAAGGATAATAACCTACAGCAAATAATGAACTATTTTATTTTATTTTTATTCTAAAAAATAAGGATGACTTTTCCTTATAAAAACAGCACAATTATTTCTGGAACTGTGTTGACCACACATAAACTACTATTAAAACCTCCCCCAGACACTATTAATTCTGCTTTTGTTATGTACAGTTCTGCTTATTTTAAGTACGAGACTACATTTTAAAAAAATTCAAAATGGGAATTTCTCAGTACTAAGATCACATTTTAAACATGTCTAATTATTTTCCCTTTTGAAGAGATTGTTGTGTCACATTTTATTCTCATAACTGTACTGTATGCTACTTATATGAGTGGCACTGCTCAGCTCAAACAGTTTTAGAATTTGGTTGTTATATATTGAAACAGCAAGCTTGTTTCCACTAATACAAGTCTTCACTACTCTACTACCTAATACTACTTTTGCTTTTTAACATATCTCTTTCCCATCCACCTTGCAAATATCATCCTTGCTGTGATAGACTACCTCAAAGCGGCTGTAGACCTTCTTCTCCTTCCTCAAACTCTCTATTCTCTTCAGCAGACCTTCCCGTTCCTGGATGTTACCCTGAGGTCGCAGAAATCGATTTATTTTTATGGAGTTCTGTCTGTCCAGCCCCTTCTCCCCAGTGTCACTATCTCTGTCCCCTTCTGTTTCTTCTCGCTCCAGTCGGTTCTTCTGGCTGTTCGCTGAGATTTGCTCAAGAATGACCTTAGTGTCGTCTCTTAGGTTGCTACTAAACAGAACAGAGCTGCCAGGGGTCTGGTATCGAGATGGGCCTGATGTGGTGGTTGATGTCTTGTGATTGACTGTATTTTGGTCCGTAGAGGTAGATCCTGTATCTTTAGCTGATGAACTCTGCTTTTTGTTTGAATCTCCAGTGCTCTCTGTGACTGTGCTCATGCCTTTATCATCTCCAAGAGATTTCTTTTCTTTTTCCTTGGGTCCGAGGAATCCCTTTAGCCTCTGAGTCTGCTTCTTTAAGAATTCGAGTGGCTTACCCTCTGCCTTTCCCTCACCAAGTGTGTTAATAGATGTATTGGATCCCATAACTTTTTGCTGTCCTTCCTTAAGCTCATCACGTGGCATGGTTGAAGAACTGTTAGAGCGACTCTTTTTCAGTTCACTCTTTTCTGCATCTGTAGCATCTTTTGTCAAAATCTCCTCATCACAGGAGACCCGGCGAGGATTCAGTCCTTTCAGCTTCAAGGGATCCCTCCTGAAGATCTTGGGTGAAGGAAGGGGCTTCAGAGTTTTAAATAGTTCCTTCTTTTGTCCTTCTGGTGCATTCTCTTCTTTAGGAAATTGAGTTGTCTCAAAAGGCTTCAGGTTCACAGACAGCTTGGTAGAGCTTGTTGGTGGTTTTGAGGAACTAACTGAAGGTCTGCGAGTTAGCTCGGCCAGTTTTGCAGAGATATCAGGCTTCTTTGGTTCACATTCTGCTGAACTAACAGAAACGGTTGGGATCTTTGGAGTTGTTGTAGGGTTTAGGGGAGGTTTATCAGAAAGGTCTGGCTTTTTTTCAGCAGGCTCTGGGGCTTTTAGCGATGATTCTGTAGCAATTCTTGAGGCTTTTCTCTTTGCAGCCAAATCTTTGAAATACTGCAGCCGACTTGCTGGATCATTCATGTTCGTAGATAATAATGCTTCCATTTCAGATTTCTCAGCAGTTGGTGTCATCTTTACATCTTCATTCATTTTCTGAGGTTCCTCTTTTGTTTTAATCTGGTCTTTTAATTGAATCTCCTTTTCCTTCTGCTGTGGCTCTTTCTCTTTCTCTTTCTCTTGGTCCTTCTTTTGTTCTACTTTCTCTTTTTCCTTTAGCTTCTCCTTATCTCTTTCCTCAGCCTTTTTCCTCCAGTCAAAAGGCTCACGAGACAATGACCTCCTCTTCTCTAGGATCTGGGCCACAATCGAAGAAGTGCGTCCAGAGTCCAACTGATCTTCTTCCTCGGTAGCTGGTTTTAGGCCCAGGCCTGAACTGTGCATCTCTGCCTTTGAAGAGGAGAAAATAAGAGAGGAACGCAAACGAGAGCTTCGGTGAAGAAGTGGGTTGATCCGTGAGCGGAATGATTCATGTTTGGCCAGGAGGAACTCTGGACCCTCTTTGGCCTCCGCATCCCCAGCCACCTCCTTTACTGAACTCCTTTCTGCCTCTCTCTCCCTTTCATTCAACATCTCCCTCTCTTTCTTATCAGATGCAAATGGCTTTAAGTCACTAACAGATGAATGCAGATCCTTGGTTGTTGTTGGGGCAGAGTCTTTATTGGTGCTCTCAGGTAACATGGGCTTTCCAAAGCGTGGTCTCAGAATATCTGGTCTAGGTTTTGGTGCAACTTTTGGTGGCTCCTTTATTCCTGTGTGGGGGGCGGAACTTTCTGTTGCAGTTGGCGGTTGAGATGATGGAGGATCCTCAAATGCATCTGGCCCCAAAGGTTGAGCCAAACCCTCTTCTCCACTGTCCTCATAAGTGCTGAGATATGAGTGGATTCTCCAGCTTCTTAGGCCTTGCTTAGCATCTGCATCTTCCTCATGTGCTTGATCAACTTGTCTAGGAAACTTTTGCCTCTCTGGTGGATGGGGCTGTGTGGGTGAGCTCTGACAGGCATATGCCTGACCAATGCTAGGCCGCTTATTGGAACCTCCTCCATATCTCCCAGCTAATGGAGGTGCCTGGTGCCCCTCAGGTGCTCTAAGGTCCTCAGATGAAAAGTAGTCCCGGCCGTAGTTATCTGGTGGAGGCTCCTGATCTGAGCGATAGCTTGATTCTGAATGCTGGTCAATGGAAAGGTGTGAAGGACGACCTCGAAGTCTTTCGAAGTGTGCATGAGCAGAACCTGACCCAGGCCCTTCACTGTAATAATGGCTACTTTGGTTCTGCTCCCTGTAAAGAAAATACAGTCGATATGTGTTACTTGTTACTTAGAAAGACGTGCTGACATGAGATGGTGATACATGTAGTTTTTAGATTTCAGACAGCCAAAGATATCAAAAGCTTAATTACCTGAGGAATTCCGTCTCATCTAAATTATTCATTACTCTTTGCTTCATGTATTGCCTTGAAGATGTGTAGTTTTCCTGAGTTCCCTCTGCATAGCTGTGCCTCTTAAAGACACTGCTATTCATTTCCATCTGCCTCGAAACTATGGATCTTCCCTGCTCCAGAAATGACTGCTGCAGACGGAACTGTTGCTGGGAATACTTCCCAATTGTAATTCCTGCCACAGGATCAATGCTGTGGCGAAACGGGTCATTCCTCCGGAAAGGAAGTGCGAGATTTCGCTCAGGGTCTCCATAGGGAAAGGCAGAGAGAATCTCAGGCTGCCTGCGATAACCTATGGGGTTCCGCAAAGACTGGGTCCTTTTCAAACCAAACTGGCTGCTAAAGAGACTGCTAGTGCTGCTTGTTTCAGAGAGTGCTCCATCAGTTTGGTCAATGACCAGAGGCTCTGACTGAGCAAAGAGAATGCGAAACTCTTCATCAAAGGTTGCAACCAGCTCCCCAAGGAAGAGATGGGCGATGCAGCGGTGGATCTTCTCAAAGGACCACATAAAACTATTAGAAAGACGGAACAGTGGAGTCTATTAAAGAATTTGCATATACAGAGGAGATGGAGAATCTTGGCAATTTAATCAACAGAAATTGAATGACTCACCTGTAGTTGCCGCTGAGTACAGCTCTGCAGTCAGCCAGTAGGAAACGATCTTTCACCTGCCCCTTAAATGATTTCCCTGTCCGAGAATAATAAGTTGTTCCTGCCACAGTCCTGACACGCATCATCTGTAAAACAAAATTAGCTGTTTTGAGCATATGCAAGTCCTCTGTAAACATTTTGTTAGAAACAATTATATACACAATAAATACTACAGGACAGCAAACTATTTCCAAATTTTAAGGAAAGATATTGAAAAAGCAAACTCACATGAATAAGGTCCAAGTTGACTTTGCAGTTGGTGACCATAGAGACAAAGTGATGGGCGTCCTGTTCATCCAGTAAAATGTAAACAGGAACATGGCGTGCTGCTGCATCCAAGAGGTCAGAAAAAATGTCAATATCTGTGAACATGTCCATCACCACTGCAATTACCTGAAGAAAAGGAGCAAACACAAGAAAAATAGTCAAGGTCTGGTGAGTGTAATATGGTCTTTTTTAGTTTATTTAGTTTATTTTTTCTTAGCAGCTGTGTCTCTGTTAGTCAAATATGTAAGTGATATAAAATTACAACACCTGAAAATTTACATTATTCATAGGAACTTGGGCAGTGGCAGCTATTCATTGTGCATAATCAGTTAACTAAGTAACTGAGAATAAGGTACATCAACCACACTCAATGTATTAGTAGTTGCCAGCAGACCGAAAGATAGCGTTAAGTTTAATATAGACAGCAGTACAATGTAAGTGACTAAATGTTAAAACACTTGTTTTATGCCTTATGCTTTATGATTCTTCTGAGCTACATAAATTTGTCAAGGTAAAAGAGACAGCCATGTACTCATTAAACTCACAGCCAGAATGGAACAGACCCAAACAAACATGCCCACCACACTACCAGGTTAGAATGCTTGCTGCTGTATAATATATAAATGAAAAGAAAAAATTCTGTGTATTTGTAATTGACCACAATGAATTAATAGGAACTCATAAATGTCAAGTGCTTTAGTTTCATCTTCAAGTGCAATTCTTGCTCAGAAATACCTGTTATAAGTGAAAAAATTATGAGAAAGTTTAACTCATTCCTTTTTTTTTATCTATCCCTTTTACTCACATGGCGTGCATTCTTAATGAGTCTTCTGGCCTGCTCCTTGATGCTTGGCATGTCTGGGTCAGAGGGGTTGACTAGAGTGGTGACTTCTGTGGGTCCTACAAAGCTGTGCTGTGGCAGGGGCCAGCCGAGATCCAACCCTGGGGCAGCCAGATCAGACTGCATAGGCCAGTACGTGTCAGAGGAGCCATCAGCCTCATGACCTCCCTCATGGTATGTCAACTCTGGATAGTTGGTGGTCTGATGAGGTGCCTGAATTGTGGACTTGATCAGTTCAATTTCCGGCTGTGCCAGGAAACTGACTACATCTACACTCTGGAGGAATTCATAGTAGCCCTGGTGTGACAGGAGACATATCCAAAGTCAGTGAATCAAAAAAACTAATGCGTTAGTCTTTCTTTCAATGGTTTTGAATACATATTTTTAGATGCACACAAAAAAACATGCCAGTAGGAAAAAGCAGTGTTACCTGTATGTCATTTTCTATTAGTGCATCAATGGCTAGACGGTACTCCTCACGATAATGTGGGGGCAGGTAATTTGGGTCAAGGGGGTTTTCACCAATGGAGGAGCTCTGAGATCGACGTGCCATGATTGGAGAGGTGTGGGGTCTGTTTTAAGGACTCAGGGATGTGGAGAGGCAAGGGAGGGGTAATTTGAACCTGTGCAGAAAAGTCAGAAAGGAAAGAAAAGGTCACTTCACAAAGAACTGTTCACACTTTACTGTTTACATTATTAGACGAACCTGTTTTGTGTTTTATAGAAAGAGCAGGTTTTTAAGAATCTCAGTTGCAGTTACAACTCCATTTGAAATCTACAATACTCATAATTTCACTGAGTATTCCTTTAGGTGGTGACAGGAAGACTACTTTGCCTGAAGGTGTGCAAGCAGACAGTTTACCTACAACCTCTTAGACAATGGGTCTATTGTTGTTAAGTCAAAGCCTGCGAAGTAGGTTTAATGATTACATGTTGCGTGTTAACACACCTTAACCAGCACACAATACAACCACCGGATTTTGCTCCAGCATATGTGAATAGTTATACAAATCATTATTAATTTGAGTTTTAATGTAAGGATAATGGTTTGTTTTAATTATTAACAGAAAATAATTCAAATAATAATTAAGTGTGGCACTGTCAACAAGCTAAAAAGGGCTGTTAACAACTTTTACCAAAAAACGTGATCGGTAATAAAAGAAGCCAAATAAACAGTCTTCTGTCCTTCAGTGTGATTGAACATTGACATGACTTAATCATAATTTATGGCACCACACACCCTGCTCAACTGCATGTTTGATAAAATGTCAGAGTTGTACTTAGCTATAAAACAACTTGGCGATAGTACCAGTAATCAACTAAAGTCGATCTGGCTTGTAAAAAAAAAAACCTAACATAAAGGTCAGAACAAAGAGGAACAACAGGTTATGGAAAATTCAATAGGAGAGAGACGAAAGTCGAGTGAAAAAAAAGGGAGGTGTAGGGCGAGGTAGGGAAAGCATGGCGAGGTTTATAGACAGGTTCTTATATCTCCTCAGGAAATCTTCCTGCATGTGCGTCATGCTTCAAATTGCTCAGCTCATCCTAAAAAGCCAATGTCAGTCATAACACACAAATTAATGTAGGAGAGATCAACGTGTAAGCTATTAATTACACCATGACTTGAAATGACCTGAACCACATTTAAGGTAGTGGATGAAACACTGTTACGTAACATTTTGCAAATGTGCAATTGCTCAAATGAAAAAGCGAGAGTTTACAAACGTGGGGATTCATTTCACAGACCCACAGACCTCAAGAGCCATATTCAACATCCACATTATCCACATTATTTGTATACAAATAAATCAACTCATGAGATACAGGACCAATGCTCTCAATTTGCTGTAATTTATTTCAGATAATTATTTAATGTAATCTCTTTCAGTTTAATTTGGTCATACACTAAGGTGATTTCTTTGCACCCATAATTGTCATTATTAAGGGCACCAGATCTAAATGCAGTTCTTGAATGCAGTGCTTAAACAGGCGCCATCATGTTTTAAGTAATAGAGCCTTAAAATGTGCAGTTGATAAATTACAAACAAATGGGAGGCACTGAGAGTATGAAGAGTGGTAATTAAATGTATTAATTTTAAGAACATTACAAATCTTCTGCCAGCGTTCCTTTCCTACCCTATTTACAGAAACAGTGTTCTTTTTTGCCCCAATTTTTTTTTAGATTTTAACCCTCCACTATCACAACCATTTCCACCTCACTGAGGTCTATGACACAGTATGGATCTATTTTTTGCACAAAAGGAGTCAAACGACACCAAATCCAGTGTCACAGAGGACACGTTCAGAGCTTGATTAAGAAAACCCACTTTAACAAATAAAGTTGATAGCCATTGTCATGATTCTCATCTATGATTTGGACTTTAGGTTTTGTGGATCCAGCTTAAGCAAATTACTGGCTGTGTCAAAAGTGCATCAAAATAAAAGCCCCAGGTATCAGACCATAAGCAGCATGCATCCAAATGGAAGCTAAATTTTCTTAAAAAAAAAGGAAAATCAATTTAGTTTAGTATTACAGCAAATCTTGACACCTTAGAAGCTAAACCAAGGAAGTATTTAACGTTTGTGCTTGAAAATTTCCCATATTTTGTTGATTGTAAACAAAGTGCAAGAATATTTTTTATAAATCATTTAACTGTTATTGTCAGCTCTAATAACAATAGTTTGCTTGATCCACTTTGTTTAGTGATACGTTTAACCATTACTATTTGGTATCTGGTAATTATTTTTTGGACTGCCCCATGTAAGACTTTGTCTGACACTAATAAGGTAGAAGAGAAGGAGAAAAATACATGTAACAAAGGTCCCAGGCTAAATTCCTACCCACAACATAATTATGTGTTATGCACCATCAACTGAGCCAACCAGGACACCCCTTCATCAATATTTAATGTGGTCCTGACAGCTGCATGCTGAACAGGTCATCTGATGGTAGAGATGTGGGTTAACAACCACTAAACAGTTAAAGTATCCAAAATATGCAGCTAAATCTTAGGAAAATATATTGGTTCCTTCTGAACACAGAGGCTTGTGGTCAAAACAGGAAGTGTTTTTGACTGTGTGGATCTATCACCATGGAAATGTACAGCCCCAGGAACTACGGCTGATTGACACCCGAGGTGCATGATCAGGTTGTGTGTAACATGGGGTGGGGAGCGGGGACACGACTGATTGGTAAGATACCTGCTTTAGAGCGGTGTGTGACTTGTTTTCTGTAATCTTCCAGACATAATTAGAGATCTGCTGTGATAGCGAAGGGCCAAAGTTCTAGACTGCAATCACTGGGAGAAGCAGGGTTAGTCAGAGGCGTGGTGAGTCACTGGGTAGCCCAGCCTGGATTTGCCTGCAGTTAACTTTCAACACACTGGAGTGTGGTGATTCATCTGCTGGCAAAATGGCTGACATCCTGTTTCCTTGCTCTTTTCTAGCCATAGAAATTAGGCCTTTGCGGTGTGCTGTGCCCATTTAAAAGTTCCGTGGTGGGCAGAGAGGCATTTTTGGCGCACTTAGCCCACTGCTTGCATGGAATTATTTTACTTATGCCAAGTTTCAATTATGGAATGACAAGAAGTTTAATCTCTTTTGTTTTTTATGTTGGAGAAATCAAGCAGCTTGGGGCGTGTATAAAAGTGAGCTGTGCTGACACAGCAATGTGCATTCCCGAGGACTCATGATAACAGCCATAAACTGAGAGATGTGCACCTGCCTGTCACAACGTTTAAACCTCAGAAGAGTAGTCTAACATATTCGACAACAAAAAAAAAATATGTATGCCTTTCAAATTGAGAAGTATTTTTCAGTAAGATGATTTTCATAATTGATTTGTCTTTGATTACTTTCCTGGTTAGTTGTTTACTCTGATTAAAGGCAGAAAGTAGTTTCTGAGACAGTCCAAAACCAAAACATATTCAATTTATCAACGTATAAAACAAAGAAGAGCAATTTATCTTCAAGTAAATAATGTTCAGCATTTTACTTGAAAAATGGATTATCAAAAATTGTTGACAATTAACACTCCACCTTAGAATAACACATAGATAAATATGAGCTTAGAGGGTGACTCAAGAGCACAGTCGCTCTAAACAGCCGGGGGGGTCTCATCCACCCTCATGACCTCTGGGTCATTGCAAAACGAAACAACAGAAGAAACACAATGACAGAAGCATGACAGATATGACCCAGCTCACCTGGCTGACTGGTAGGATATTTAAACAAACCCCATTGCTTTGTTTGTCGGTATAGCAACTGTAATAAGCATCTGACTGTAGATACTTGTGACTCATGATAATAAGGATCTGTCGCTCTCTTTTCTCTTTTTCACTTTGCTCCTAAACTTAATATTGTCCACACTAGGACAAGCCTTCCCTAAATGTACCACTAAAAAAACTAGTTTCAAACACTGAACCATCGCAGGGTAGGAAGGCCGGGACGGGGGCTCCTTAGAGCTGATAAACCTGATAATTCAGGTGTGCCCAAACTTTGCTCACTAAGCGTGTAAATGGCTCATTTTCTTCATTCCATAATAAACACTGACGAGAACATTGACAGAGAATAAGTAAATGTGTCTTAACATGTGATTTAGAAAAAAAAAGCCTGAGGAGACACAAACTATCAAGCACAAACCACTAAAATTTATTTTCTCTCTTTCTCACACACAAATAAATCTGAACACGCCTCACTAAACAAACACTACAATCCAACATACTTCTGAGGTCAATTCAAATTGTGTTAGAATTCACTGTGAATGGAGTGTGAAACCAACACCTGAAAACAGGTTTGGAGAGATGAGCCAGTCTCCTGATGTCCTGACACAACCTTTTAATGCCCCTTTTGTCAAATTAACAAACATACAAACAGATAAAACAAACACAGAGCATGGCCTGTCTCTCTGTGTGTCATCACACCTCAGCACAATTGTTGACCGACACAGAAAAGACAGCTCAAGGTCAGGTGAACACAGCAACAGCGATGCTCCCTGTTTCTAAATGTCATTTGCACAGCAGCACTGCTAGAAAAACAGGTCCTCTGAGGTTCTCGTCATCTGTTCCAACTACTTTAATGTCTGTGGTTTTCTCGGGTGGAAAACCCAACAATAAAAGCATAAAAATGTTCCTACTTTGCTTCTTCTCTCCCCCAAAAGCACAATGTTGCTCATACATGAGTTACAACCCTGTTGCAAACAGACAATAAGCCCTTGTAACACATACAATGCAAACAAAGCTATGAATGAGATGCGGCCTCAGCCATATGGCTAGTGTGACAAGATGAAGTCTGTAATGAGAAGCATTCAAGCAGAGACACACCACAGAAAAAGATGGAACAACAAACTTTTTCCCCCTCAAATTATAAGCACATGTTGGACTATTCCTATCCAGTGAGTCACACTGAATGGATGGAAGCAAAGCCTGTTAAGGTGAAGGTAAATCTTTGGGTAAAAGCTGCAAACATATTAATGTGTATCTGCAACACAGATCCCACCAGAGCCCACAGACATGTGATAGACATCTTCTTTACTCAACAGACAAAACTATGAATAGAGGGCAAGGTCCCTGCTTTCTCACTATTTATCCCTAAACTAGAGAGATCTCAAGTTCGCCTGTTAAAATGAAATAAATGCATACAAGGCATTGTGCAACCAAACCATTAGACATGCTCGTAAAAGTGTCTCGACCCTTTCAAGTGTTATTTATTACCTGTGGTTCCCTACAGTAAAGTACAGTACAGTCAAAGCTCAACACAGTCTGAAAACTGGGCTGTTTTTTCCCTTCTTGAATTTTTACGATGGTTTGTCAGTGCCAGCCAGCACGGAGCCTATCGTATGCTTTACTGTAATAACAATACTGATGAGGTTTTGTAGGGAACAGCAGCTACCTGGTTGACTTAATCCTTTATAAACTTCCTGATGAGTGGGCCTGTATTAACCAGCATTTCATTTATGCTCAAATCACAATAATAGAAAAATAGAATAGAATACACACAACAACAAGGATGCAGATATTACACCAAGAAAATAAAATTAAGATAGAGCTAAGTAGAATAAAATATTGCAGGATACATTTAGAATAGTATAAGGAATAGATATCATTTCAAGATACTTTGACAGGACAGGACACAATAGAGAAGAACAGAGCAGAGCCTCTGAACAAACGATTCTTTTGTCCTATCTTGCACTTGCAAAGTTCGCCTTCATTGCCTTTCCGTACCTCCTAACTTTCCTGCAGAGCTTGTTTCCACTCGTATCTCTGCACCCGAGGTGAAACGGCCAGTGTGCGTCCCCTTCCCGTCGGAGCGTCACATTCCTCAGTTCGGGCAAGAACTCCACCCAAACCCCCGGTGTGCACCCTCAAGTGGCAACCAGGGTAGACAGGCTAGGCGAGGCAACGCGGACACCAGGCCCGGACTGAGCGCTTCCCTCTGCGGTGCGAGAACCTCCAGAACCGCCGCTACTACGCGACATAGAGCGGCGCGGCGAATGAGGAAGAAGCAGAGCAGCTCCTGTAAGGGCAGGGCTTTCCCACCGGTGTGACTCCTCCCAAACTTGTTGATCACTGGAAAGTGAAGACCATTGGAAGTTTACTTTCGGTGGCATATTTCAAAAGGACTGCTATTTCTCTAATAGCAGCTAATTGATGTTTATCTAACAAGAAGTTTCCGCAAACTTTTACCAAAAATTCTTACAACAGCTGCCGTTGTTTCAGGAAATTAATTAAGTTGTTTACCCTGCTGGCAGTGACTCTGTATACTGTTTTTGTCAATCATTGCACATGTTTGTACTGCATAAACATTGGATATATAGGCATTGTTCCTAAAACAACAACAAAAAAACTCTTGCCATGCCCTTTTACCTATGGATTGACAATAAGGTTCTCTGGAGACTTGAGTCCCTGGTTCACTGGCAGTTTACAGCTGCACAATTATTGGTGTGAGAAGAAAATACAGTCTTCTTCATAGTAATTAAAAATTGAAGTCAGAGTCAATCAATTCTTGCAGTGGATTCTGGACAATAAGTATATGGGACTATTTCTCCAAAACATGTAATTTCTCCATTTAATACACTCTGTTTGTGCTGCTTCAGCCATTCTTTGCGTACTTAGTAGCTAATGTTTATTGTTGTTAGCTAATATAACATGTTACATAGGCTGACTTTGGTGTCTTCCACATCCCTTCCACAAAAACACTACGTATGAGTCACCTGCTGTTTTCTCTTCATTAAAACACTTTTGCTGAATTAACAGACTTTAACAGTTCCCCTTTCTAATAAGTCCACCTTCATTATATGGGCTGGATTTGTAGAGGCCATACAGGCACATTGCAGATGAGTGACAGCCCTCATATCCATTAAATCTCTTTGTTTTGAATTTCCTTAAATGCATATGTAAACAGTAATCTGTATTCTGGATTGAGCAGATTGTTTTAACACTTTTTAGCCCAAAGGTGAGTGGTTATTTAATCATTTTATTCATTAACCTTTATCGATTGGCATGAGATAAAAGGACTTCAGTCGAAATCATATCGCATCGTACTATCTGCTTCTCTCTATCGTTTTGTTTGAAACGTGTCTATCAGACAGAACACACCCTGTTCTATTGCCCTCTGATAGCAGCGAAAACATGCACTCACAGTTATGACTGTGTGTTCAGTCCTGCTCCTAAGGGTGTGGCTCTTACTTAAATATCTGCCTGATTGCCATGTCCTAGTGAGCTGTTACACACTCACACTGCGTGTAACATGTAATAGCAGCCATGTTTCTGAGCTCCCAATTTTACTCTTTTTCCAGTACATGCAAATGTGCAACTCTCAGCATGACAGAGATATGAAATTAGAGTTGAGTATTTGCATATGGTTGTGGGAGTGTTATAAGAAGCCAATGAGGGTGTGCAGTAAAGAGGAAGAATACTGTGTGTGAGGGGGAAAGTGTATTGGGTGAAAAAGACACAAATGCCAACAGAGAACATTATATAAGTGTTGCGTACATGACCACGCTCTGATAACAAACACCAACAGGTATACGAGCGCTGAAATGCAGGGTGCGGCTCCTGCAAGGAATGTGCTTAAGGCATCTTGCCACACCCAACGTCTTTCCCCCTCCCTCCCTCCCTTTCTCTCTTTCTGTCTTACCTTCGCATGGTCTGCCCCCCCTCCCCCCCATGCTCCTCCCTCTCTGAGTCACCTGGCAGCAATCGAACAGGTATACAGGTTCAGGCAGAGTCCAGGCAACAGCTCAATCCTGCCTGCATCTCAGCACGCCTGGCGGAGAACCCTGGTCATTCGGGGCTATTTGAAAATCAAACAAGCTTTATTGACATGGGTATTGTACTTCAGTGTTGACAATGCAGTTATATATGAGTGCTGAACATTTTGGGCACAAACTTTAAATAAGATCAAGTTAGGTTTTGAGCCACAAAAAGCATCTGAAATAGTGTCAGTGCTAAAAGGCATAGAATCTGCAAACCTCAGGAGTTGAACAAGAGGGATGATAATGGTCCAACACAGTCCTAATTCTTCCCTAGGTGTTGGGTTGGGTTTTGTTTTGGTGAATGCAAAGCGACCTTGGCATACTGTTTGAATCAGTCAATATTTATACCCATTAAAGAATTCCCTGACCTCCCTGTGCCCTGCATGGAAGCATCTGCATTCATTTTGTCTCTACACTCATTCATTCAGCTATAGTTCTTCTCTTTTATGTTGTCATGCAGTCAATTAGATCATGTAATGTAATCAGTATAATATAAATAGTCTGACACATTGAAAAGACTGGAAATGGAGAAACAGCCATCTTGGCTTTGTCTGAAATTACAAATTACCTACCAGCGCCTTTAAATCTCACTTAAAAAAAAAACAAGTAAAGACTCCGGAAAGCCATTGCAAGAAATAATCCACAAATCCATTGTTTTTACTTTTTTTTATGTTAAAAAACAAGACATAACAGGTTTATAAGTGCACTTTAGAAGTGCTTGTTGGCGGATGTAACCTTTAAACGAGGCTGGGCTAGCAGTGTCCCCTCTTTCCAGTCTTTATGATAAGCTAAGCTGGCTGCTGGCTGTCATTTCAAGTTTATCGTACAAACATGTTATCATACAGACAGGTAACAAGAGGTGAGTTTTTCAGCTTTGTTTACATGCATGTGCAGTTAAACTTTTTGAGTGATTATGCAGAGTTCAAAGTTAATTAAGTGGCATTTCTGTTTTGGATAAAAGAGATGACGGAATGAAATATCATGTTGTATCTTTACTCAAACAGTGCTGACTTGCAATTTTAAACTACCCAAAACAGAAATACAAAAAAAATCATTTACTTCAAA
>JAPZDZ010000008.1:11910391-11921562 GCA_029783805.1 Acanthurus tennentii | reverse complement strand
TTAGACCACAGTGCCAGCATACCACACAAGATGTCACAGCAAAAAGGATTTAACTTCAGGATAAAGGAATATATAGTTATGTGTTGGGTATCACAATGATATCACCAAGTGTCAGACAGCAATACATATCATCTTAAGTGTTTCTCTTCTTTGTCTCTGCAGTGTGGAATCTGTCTCTGCACCATCTCAGTGTTTGAGGATCCAGTGGACATGTCCTGTGAGCACGAGTTCTGCAGAGCATGCTGGGAAGGGTAGGGACCAGTGTTTCGAGTGAACATCATCACTTCAGTGTGTGTGTGAGCATTTGTGTATCAGTTCTCTAATGTGCATGCTTGTGTGTTTCTCAGCTTTCTCAATGTAAAGATTCAGGAGGGTGATGCACACAATATCTTCTGCCCGGCATATGAGTGCTACCAGCTGGTGCCGGTTCACGTGATCGAGAGTGTTGTTTCCAGAGAGATGGACCAGCGATATTTACAGTTTGACATCAAGGTAGAAAAACACCATACACTCATTTGTACATCACTGTTTATGTCATCAAGAATGCTGATTACAGCTAAAGGAATATTTTTTTTTTTAACTGTAAATTTTATGTTGCATGTCTTAACCTCATGTTTGTTTTCTTACAACATATTTTTGTGAGCAGTTCTTTCTTTTTGTTTATTTCTTCCTGTTTTTTGGTATTTCTCAATCACTTCTGCTCTTGTTTTCTGTTCTCCTCTACCCCTTTTTTGCTCCATCATTTATCTACATACTCTCCCTCTCCACCTCTACTCTTTCTCTCTCCTTTTCCTCATTTCAGGCGTTTGTGGAGAATAATCCTGCCATCCGTTGGTGTCCCGCAGCACGGTGTGAGCGGGCGGTGCGGCTCCACCGACCGGGCCCCGGGGACAGTGACCCACAGAGTTTCCCCCTGCTGCCCTCCCCAGCTGTTGACTGTGGCAAGGGTCACCTCTTCTGCTGGTACACTTGTTCATTTATTGGCTGTATACTCACATACAATTCTGCACATTTCATAGTCGGAAAAACAAACAAACAAACAAACAAACAAATGTGTTTTACTGATATTTTTCTGACATGTGTTTTAGCAAAGCCAATGTCTAGTTTCCTTCAGACACAAATCTCTCTCATTCAAATATCATCTAATGTAAAACACATTTAAACAACACACCCTTCCCCTGAAGATACTAGTGTGTTGAAACAACATTATTTTACCAATTTTGTTGAAAGCTAAGCTCTAAAAAACAGTTTTCTTTATAACAGCAGATTAAATTAACCTGAAAACTGATAATCTCTATTGTTTTTGCCCGACCAAACAACATAAATTTGTTATCAGAAGCATATCAGTTTGTGCCTTTCATAATCTTTCTGCTTCTGAGTAACAAGTTGTGTTTTTTCAGTCTCATTGTATTGTACTGCTATTGTACTAGTTCTCTGTTTACTACCCGCCCTGTCTGCAGGGAGTGCCTTGGCGAGGCCCATGAGCCATGTGACTGTCAGATGTGGAGGAACTGGCTCCAAAAAGTCACAGAAATGAAGCCTGAGGAGCGTAAGTCTGTTCCTGTGTTAAATGTGATTCCAGCTTTTGTTTTTTTTGTTTTTCACTGGGGAACATTTTAGCTGCACCTCAGTAAACTGGCACCAGAGTAAGCCAGCTAGCAGCTGTCAGGACGGCCTACCAGGATGCAACTAATGTTTTTGCTATGATGTCGTGGCAGGTGTTCAGGTCATAGATGTTTGCCAAATGTGTGTGCTGGAGAGTGTGTCTGCAGGGCAGGTGTTGGACAATTGAGATGTTGCTAATGTGTTTATGTGTGTGTGTCTGTGCTTTCCACAGTGGCAGGTGTGAGTGAGGCCTATGAGGATGCCGCTAACTGCCTCTGGCTGTTGACGAACTCCAAACCGTGTGCCAACTGCAAGTCGCCCATTCAGAAGAATGAGGGCTGCAACCATATGCAGTGTGCCAAAGTATACACATTAATCTCTTTCAGCCATGTGACATCATTTGTAAAGATAATGAGTTCTGGTCCTTGACTATTATTAAATCTTCAGTTTAATTTCATTATTTAGTGTATAAATTCTGCTCTTTTTCTCTCTCTCTCTGCAGTGTAAGTACGACTTCTGCTGGATCTGTCTGGAGGAGTGGAAGAAGCACAGCTCATCAACAGGAGGCTACTATCGCTGCACTCGCTATGAGGTCATCCAACAGCTAGAGGAGCAGTCGAAGGAGATGACTGTAGAGGTATAAACAAAACACACACTGAAGACACGAGCTATCACTGATATAAACATGCTCACAAAATGTATTTACACAGAAGCAATCTGGTCACAGTCAAGTTGCATTTTGTTACAGGCGGAAAAGAAGCACAAAAGTTTTCAGGAGCTGGATCGTTTCATGCACTATTACACACGCTTCAAGAACCATGAACACAGCTACAAGGTAATACACCCATAACACATGCACGAACATTTATAACAGCACTAACTTGGCCTAAATTTTTAAAATGCTCCCTGAGACATGCACGACAATCTGACAAATGCCTTGTTGTGTGTTAGCTGGAGCAGAAACTGCTGAAGACTGCTAAAGAGAAGATGGAGCAGCTGAGCAGAGCTTTTATTTGCCGTAAGTTTCTCTCATGGTGAGCTTTATATTGAGACCGATTAAGTCTTTGCTCACTTGGCAGTTTGTGTGTGTGTGTTTGTGTTTGCCCTCTCGTCTGGTCTAGGCGAAGGCACTCCTCCAGACACGCGGTTCATCGAGGACGGTGTGTGTGAGCTGCTGAAGACGCGACGCATCCTGAAGTGCTCTTACCCATACGGCTTCTTCCTGCAGCAAGGCAGCACCCAGAAAGAGATATTTGAGCTCATGCAGGTAATCTAATGCATTGTGAGAGATGTTTCTGTCTGCTGCAAGAACAAGACAAACAAGTTTAAACCCCCTCCCAGTGATCCCTGAAGCTCTCCATTTGACCACACAGGGCTAAACTGACTCAAGCAAATAAAGTACTGTTTGTAAATTCCTGTGGTAATCTGTCCATTAGGTTTTTTATTTTTAAAATACAAAACAGAATGCAGTGTCAAGGGGTCAACAGAATTATTTGCATCATCTGAGCACTTATAAATATTCATACAAATGTTCACAGAATTTCAGCTTGTTCTTGTGGATTTGATTGTATTCCTGTAAAAAAGTAAGATACACATGTCCGGCACCTGATTTTTATTAAGTTTTCCAAACTAAGATTAAGCTTGAATTCCAGCACGTTGGTGCATCTAAAATCTTTTTTTGACCCCTGTGCAAAAGTTGAAAGTTAAATTCTTTGTTTCGTTAAGCTAATGTTTCAAGTTCTCATTACAAATCACTGATATAATCTTCATCATTGTGAAGGAAAAGATAACTATTGTCATAAATATTATATTAATAATATATATATTATTATAAATCATACAGAGTGTTGACATTGACTTAAGCAGAGCAGAGCCTTGCAAAAGTATTTGAACACAGAGGTCCATTCTGACACTTTTCAGACACTCAAACAGGCTTAAAATTGGACAGAGTCTCCAGTGAGATAAAGACACTCAGCTCATGTCTTATCTGTGGTAGTAGGAGTTAAATGTGAGTTTTTAAATCCAATTTTTAAATGAGAATTTCCAGACTCTCAGCCGATGGGAGTTGACATGTTGTCTTTTGTATCTTCCCAGACGGATCTAGAGATGGTTGTGGAGGATCTGGCCCAGAAGGTCAACCGACCGTACCTGAGGACGCCCTGCCACAAGATAATCAGTGCAGCGCGTCTGGTGCAGCAGAAGAGGCAAGAATTCCTGGCGTCAGTGGCCCGTGGCGTCGCTCCCAATGATTCTCCTGAGCCTCCACGCAGGAAGTACGAACAAACACACTCACAGTGCATGTTATTGTTTGTTTCTTAATCCCTCCGGAGAGTAAAAGAATAAATATCTGGTTAGAAAAATTAAACCAAAACTAAATGTTGAAGTCATCTGCTTCAAGTGTATCTCTGTTGGCAAACATTCTTGTGTTTGCGTTTGTTTTAGTTACCCTGGAGGATCATGGGACTGGGAGTACCTTGGCTTTGCCTCCCCAGAGGTAAACAGAAACTCCTACTGTAAAACATTTACTGAAACACTAACTTTTTTTTTGTTAAGCTAACATTTTGGTTCATACCCAGCTAACGCTACTCCCTAAACCTTTGTTTAGTAAGCTAAGTTGTCTAATGCATGACTACGGGTGCAGCTGACTGAGTTTGCTTATGTGTGTTAAGATGGGGAGTCGACACTCTGTACTGGGTGCAGGAGAACGAGACAGACAGTCCCAGGTAACACACCATAGTTCCATTTTGTGCGTATGCATGGGCCAAATTAGATTTTCTCCTACTGAGACTGTGAACCTGCTTGACATAAAACAGACCTACAACACAGTTTTTAGGGGGTTTTGTAATAACCCATCTTGGATCGCTCGTTGCAGGATTATGCTGACATCCAGTACCGTCGTAGACACAGGCCACGGCGCAGAGGAGACATGCTGAGTCTGCACAACCTTAGAAGCAGCAGCAACACACCAGAGACCAGCAGGAGGAGTGACAACCCAGGTCTGACAAATGTTCTAACAACTATATACCATATAAAACCCTTTTATTGCAATGGAGTTTGGAAAGGCAAAAAGTTGTGTACAGTTTGGGGTTTTTATTTTGGAAGTTAACCCTTTAGCAATGCACATGCAGCATTTTCGCTTGAGCACTGTATGCAATAAACAAAATTTAATACCACTATATTGGCACAAACTCTGGATCCTGATCCAGATCGATTCTTTGCCTCCATCAATAAATTTAATTTTTCACTACACCAGTCAGCCAGCAAATAGGATTTTAAGTTATTGCTCTATGAATCTGGTCTGGTCAAAGCACACAGAGACATTGTTCGCTGAGGTCAAATAGAAATTTAGCCACTTAAAACAGTCCTTGTTTTAATGCCACATGTTGTGTTCCAGAAGCTCCAGAGAGAAGTGAAGGCCGCCGAAGAGCACTGGGCTCGTTGGATGAGGATGACCCGAACATCCTGCTGGCCATCCAGCTGTCCCTTCAGGAGACCCGAAGAGAGCGGGGCCTGGAGGGAGGGATGGAGGGGAGGGTGGAGCTGGAGCGTGGGCTGGACAGGGGACAGGAGAGGAGGCCGGGTCAAGCGGTAGACCTGGGTGACGTTGCTTTGCACTCTCTTAACAGCGACGGTCCTCCAGGAGCAAGAGGCTCCTCCTTCCCCTCCTCTCTCATGGATCCTCCTCGACCCCCAAACAGGACAGACTCCTCCTCACAGCCTCCCACGGCTAACTCCCTCCCCCTCCCTCCCCCGCCTCCCTCCCTCAGTGCAGAGCTGCTGGAGCTGGGAGACAGCCTTATGAAACTGGGGAACATAACCACTCCATATGACCTGGACACACACACACAGGAGCAGCTCTGCTCGCACCACACCTACAGCCACAACACACTCAGCGCTCCCTTTGCCGCTGAGCCTGCTTACAGCGACTGCAGCCATAGACAAGACCAGAATGCACTGACCGCTCCATATGCGCTCGACCATATCGCCATCACAGATCCTCGCTATGACAGCAGAGAGCAGAGTTACTGCAACTCCAGTGGCTATTTGGCTGAGGCTGAGCACACTGCCTCCTGCTCACTTGAACGTAGTCAAAACCCCGCCCATCCTAGTGCTTATAATCGGGAACATGCAGCCACGTATGACAGCACCCCGAAACCAGACAGCTCTTATAACCCCTGCCCAGACCATAGTAGCTCTTACACTCAGGAGCGTCCTGCTGCCTACGCTCTTGAACGCCCACCCAAATCAGACCCCCAGCCCCCTGCCCAGTTGTGCCTCCCATCTCCAGAGCTCGAGCCGGAGCTGCTGCTTTCACCAGTGATCCCCCCTGGGGGTCCTTTTACTCCCAGCGACCCTCAGAGTCTGGAGCCCCTGGACCCCACAGCCAGTGCCCAGCTGCTGGACAACATTATGGCCTGGTTCAACAACAACATCAATCCCCAGAACAACCCCCAGAGCCTGGCCCTCATCCCCTCCCCGCCCACCACAGAGACCGACTCCTCCCCTGACACACACACTGAGACTGAGACCGAGAGCCAGACCTCCAGGGACGTGACCCCCGCCCCGCTCTGGCAGCCCCTGGAGGGCGAGCCAGAAGTGGACAGAGGGCCAGCGAACCCTTGTTCAGGTGCTGTGGGCGCGGAGGGCCCGAAGACGTGGAGGCCCAGCACTCTGGACCTGGAAAACAGAGAGGCTAGCAAGGAGGGTGTGGATGCAGGGTGTGTGGCTGACCTGTCGCTGGACGAAGCGCACACACACCCTTGCTCACACTCCCAAAGCGGAAACAGTCCCGCACACACTGCCCCGGCCACAGAGAGAGACTTAGACCTCATCCTTCAGTTAGAGGGGGACCAATCGCCTGAGGAGTGGGAGGAACAAGTACACCTGGTGTGACAGCAACTGAACGCTGTGGAGAGAGTGGAGCCAAGTACAGGAAGAGAGAGATGAAAGTGAAAGAGGAAGGAAAATCAAAGACTGGGAAAACTAGAAGAAGGCAATGACGAAAGAATATAAAATGTATCTTTGACGCCTCAGAAAAAGACCAAGGTCTTTGGGAGTTGAGTGTTTACTGCGTGTATTATAATGTATGTAGAGAGGACATGAAGCCCCACGGACTCTGTCCAGTAAAGATGATGTCATACGCATTTTTTTTTTAAGTGCTTTTGTCTGCCCTCAGAGCAGACAAACTATTCATATTGAAACAAAAGAGTGTTTAAAAACAGTACATAAATGGAAGCTACTGATATCATCACACATAAAATGCTGCACATGTTTTTGTTTTCTCATTTTATTTATTCCCTGCCTCCTGTATTTGTCTTCTCAGTTTGTCCAGGGTGAAAGTTTTGGTGCTGATCACGCTGAAATCCAGACTTGCCTCGAAAACCCTCACTTTATCGACACACTAACCCAACCACGAGCCTGTTCAGAGCTCCCAGAGCCAAATATGACGATAACTGTAACCTCGGAGCTCGTTTAGCGTACTGTACAATCAGAGGGCCTAATTCAGATTTTTGGACCTTCATGCACACTGTGCCTGCTTAGTTAGAGAGCCCAACGCACTACTGATCCTTATTTTCGGTGGGCTGAATGATGATTCACCTGGCTGCTCAGCAAATGTCACGCTAGTACAACATGCTCATATGGATTTTTATGATGGTCATACATCTTTTTAACAGTTGGCATAGGTTGGTCAGAGGTCAGCTAACCTTTAAGAGTTGAAGGAACTCAGTGTCTTGCTCAAAGACACTTCAGCATCATAGGTGCTTGTCGTCAGAGGGAATTGAACCTTCTGTTTTCCCTGCTCATTGCACCACCCTGCCACCCATTCCAGGCAACTCTGTCTTCATCAGGGAGGAGCTTTCATCTATATTGCTGTATTTGACTGTTGCTTTGGCTCTGTTTGCACAACACAGTTTCAGTGTGCAAAAGTTTCAACTCAAAATGCTTTACTAATAAATTTGGTCTTAAAGTTTTTATATAAAATACATCTTTATTTAGTAAAGTTCCTCAGCATGAATTGTAAACATAATACAAATGAAACAGTTCTGACAAAAACGGTAACAATACTTCTCATCAAAACCAAAAGTTTTTTTCTGGCCATTTCCTCAAGATTGTACACATGAGAAGAAAAAAAAGAAGAAAAAATTGTAATATTTCATTTTAGAACAATAATTAAGAGTAGAGTAGAAATAGCAAATATTTTTTATAAATGTATCAATAAAAATCACTGTCCTTAAAACTTTTCCATTACTAAAATCAAAAATTATAAAATCATAGTTTTTATAACATAATACATAAAAAAGACCCAGGGATTTAATTTATAGGATACTGAAATAAAATGTTTGTTAACTGTAGATAATAAATGAAGAAAACTAGAGTTGGACTTTTTATTATATTGATTGTGATGGTACCTCACCGCATGTTAAGGTTTTGCACTTAAACTTAGATTTGAACTTATCTTTAATCACCATTCTGCCTCTTTAATGCTGCATTTTTAACATTAACATTAACTTATATTAAACAGGTTTACACTACTGTAACTCAAAACTTTGCAGCACTTTGACATCTGACTTGCTTTTTTCACCTTTTTCAGAGAATTTTGTTGCAATACTTCTTATTTAGATCACAGTAAAATGAGAAGGAATGTGTGCAAACGTATGTTGCATTCATTCAGTGATCTGTGTGCTTTAGTAATGACAATTTAAACTTATGCTAATATTTAATTTGTGAATTATGGGGACTGAGCTCAGAGTTTGTCTCTTTACACATCAAGTGTTGTGAAAATTGAGCCAAAGCACTCAGACAGTATTTAAAATGAAAACATTCAAATTTAATTTCTTTTTTTGTCATATCTATCCTGCTACTGATGGAAAGTGCAGTGTGCTGTAGATAGAAGGGAGATGAGTTGGGTTTTTAACTGTAATTTATCCTTTTTTTATTCATTTATTTCTTATCACAGAGATGAGGATTCTTCAAGTTGAGACCACAGTTGTTGGATCTGTGTGCCTTTTTGTTTCGATCGTATTTGCTTATTTGTCGGTATTTATTAGTGTCATAAATTTTTTAAACATGCTAAACACAGTTGCTAATGAAAGATAATGAAAACACATCACCTTACACTGAGGTTCTTATTGCACATTAGTATTGTTTGTCCTTACTGTCCTGGTGTCTCCTACTTTACCTTCACCACAGAGAAGCAGTGTCCAGGTTTCGACCATTTTGCATTTTACTGGAATTTCCACTATTGTTAACAACCACTTTATTTAAAGTTCAAGTGTATTTGGCTTTTTTGTTATCGTTTTTTTTTCCCATAATCTTGATCCTGGTTTTTTATTCAGCCTTTATCTTAAAACTTTAATCCCCAACTGTAATGTTTACAACAGATCTTAACACTGCCTATATTCTGTCAAAGAGCAAATTTTTGATTGAAATTTCTCCCTCTACTCTACAAAAGTAGACAGTTATACAAAATGTGATATGCAATCCAAAATGCATCACTTATAAATTGGTAGTTTGAGTTTGAAGCTTGTTAAAAGTGTGAGGTCTGGAGTGCTCCACTGAAGTGATCTTGACTTGACTTTAAGGCCCTAAAAATGACACCTTTTGCTCTCCCTGCTGAACATTAAACTGTGAAGGTGCTAGACAGTTTGTAGGTGCTGACAAGTACATTTCATCAAGCCTACTGAGATGTGAGGGCTGCTTTTAATGCCCATCAAACTTCAGAAGTTGTTTCCTGAAGAAGTTGAGCACGACTGCACACATTAATTTTAAGTTGCACAGTTGCGGCACAATGTAAGCACTGAATATGGGGTCTTTTAATTTGCACACACATACTGTTAATGTGTTAAATAATCCAGTGCTGTCAGGCAAGATGTGAGGGACTGATGAGTGCGGCTTTTTATTATTATTATTATTATTATTATTATTATTATTATTATTATTATAATTATTATTATTATTATTATTATTACTTTATTCTTCTTTTCTCTTGTTTTCATGATATAGAATTGGATTTCTGGTGTTCAGAGAATGGTCTTGTGCCATTTTGTACTCCATATAAAATGTTTCTATATTAACAATCTTTCAACCAACCACTTCAGAATTAAAAAAGAGAAAAAAATTGCACTCTCATAGATTATACTTGATACATTCCCAGTGGGTCCATAAGAGAGGTTTGATGTGTGGCCAAAACTGTAAATGAAAGTGTCAGTGCAAAGTTTACTCTCAATAAAAAGAGCTGAAAGTGTGTTGCTATGAGATTATTTTACAGTGCTCTGTGTAAGTGATTTTACAAAGCTGTCTCAAAATACCACAAAAGAGAGTCATCTACTTTATGTGTTACTCCTACTACCAGTGAACAGGGCAGCACATTAATTCAACAAGGGTGAAATTCTCTACTTAATGACTCTTTAGCAGCACCTGCTGGTCAAACTACAACACTATAAAACATGTTCAATTTAATGTTTAAAATTATATTGTATTGGGATTTCTCATCATATTGTGAACCTACCACCTAAGCTCATATGCACTCAAAATTCAAAAGAGGAGTATGTTCAGTATACTTGCTGTGTGAATGCTACTCTGGAAAACTTCTACATTTGGTTGTTCTTTAAAATCATATTAAAGATCCCTTTAGATTATTCATGGCCAAGAAAGCAAGAAAGATACTGAATTATAAAAATAATATTACTCCTATATATTTATTTGACTCATTAATTTAAAACTATCTTTGAGTAAGAAGAAACAAGTTGTTTTTCACAGAGGACATTTTGACATGTCACAGCAGGAAAAGCATGTGAAAAGTCTGAATTGTAGTTAACAAAATAAAAATCTTGCCAGATTTTATTGTATAATAGATTTCATTTTTTAACAAACACAGATTGGCTACTTAGAAAAATGTCCTCTTAAGGAAAGTGACACTGATCTGGAAAACAGTTGACACTTTCTTTTAACTTTGATTAGTGTTGCTATAGTTCATATAATATAAAGTGGTGTCGGGGAATATATACAGTTGTTATATATTTTATTTCTGTACTAAATTATCAAATAAAATTAAAAAGAAAAAAGTTAAAATTGTTTTAAAACTATGTAGTGAGGGTTTTAAACTAGCTTGCTAAATCTGTTTGCTCCTCCACTGTTAGGCGGCGCTGTTGTCTTAAGTAACATTTCCTCTATGGTGTCGCTCATTTAATGACGTCGTATCGGTGCGACTGAAACGTTAAACGTACAACAGCGGCCTGTGTTTTCACTCGAGCGCTGTAATTTTTCTCTTTGGTGGAGGATTTGTCTCTACTGTTCCTCACCATCATGAAACTTGTCAGGTAAATCGTCTCTAAAAGTCACCGTTTCTCGAATGCGACGATGTGGTATAATGTAAACATTATGATGCTGATGGATGGATTTAGATGTAAACGGTGGACAGTATTGAGGCGGGAAGCGGTGAACGAAATGAATGGGGGCAGTCGATGTTAAAATGACCCGGGCTCTGACATACAATACATGTGTGCTCATGTCCCTACCTTTTGTTTAAGTTTAGATTAAGAGCTAGCTTTAAAGTCGCGCAGTGA
>JAPZDZ010000008.1:11875539-11897581 GCA_029783805.1 Acanthurus tennentii | reverse complement strand
TAGCAAGTTTTTTATATATTCAGATTACATTTACATCAACTATCTTTGGGAAAAAATGATTGGATGTATACTTTAGCTTAGCCCATGTTCAGTCTGCTAACATGGTTGTTGGCAGGGGTTGGCCAGCTTAAGACCTTTCCACAACCAACCACTAGGGTGCGATCAAGAGCTTTTATGCGCTGAGTCCAAAATTACACACTATGCACTCCATGTTCATTATGTGTACTAATATTCAACCTACTTTTGTGTAAATAAGCAGTAGTATGATAACACTGTGGACAGCCAGCTCAGCATGATTCATGTCACATCATGAGAGCCATCTTGCTAGTTTGAACAATGTAACCATGGCACAATGTGCCAGTGATGAACCAAAATAAATGATATATGATGCCTAGCAGAGTAAAATCACACTTCCTTTGGACTTGAATGCAACTGATGGCAAACCAGAGCTATTTTGGTTGCTGTCCACCATTGTTTATGCTGTTACTGTTGTTGTCAATCTTACTGCGTTGAACTGTAGGATATTATTCTGACGTAGTATCCGGTGCTTGAGTACTGTAATATTTCCCTGGGAATACGATGCACTTTGTGTGCTGTTGATTGCACATAGAAAAAAACAAAACAAATCAAAACCCCTCATAGTGTTTTACTAAATAGAAAGGTAATGTGGATTTTGGACAAAACCAAGTAGTCCAGCTCTACATGTGTGTATTTCTTCATTTATATTTGCAGTCAGTGGTCTAAACAAGGAAGCAGCCATTTTAAATTTAGTAATCTGCCTGGACTACCTCTTGCATTGCATTAATAATCCACTAGAGGGCAGTTTACATGAGCCAGACTTTAAAAATATATTTTTAGGTAAAATTGATCTCTTTGACAAACCAGAGGTCTCATGATCTCATACATGAAAAATGATACAAATAAGATTATTCACTTTTACTTTTAGAATCAGCCCAAAATGTAGCTGTCTAATGAAGGGGACTATAAATAAAGAATTGCCAACATATATTAGCACAAACTGGGAGGAGTGGCAAATGCAAACACAATCAATGCAGTTGGCTATATGTGCAGTATGTATACCAACAAACTGGCATGCATTTCAACAAGCCAATAATTTAATATTGTTGAGAAATTAGGTGTGCCATATTTTAACGTCCTATTGCTCAGAAGACAGAACTTGCATAAAAATAAAATGTTCAAAATACTGTTGTCAGAATAACGTACAAGCATCATAGCAAACTGCAGCACAACAAGCACGAAATCCCTGCACTTAATCATACTTTACCATACTAAATGACAGTTAATGTCATGACTGCACTTAATATTGTGTCTGCTTGGCACTGGTAATATTTAACGTTATGTATAAATAACAAAACCGTTATCGTGCAACAGCTGATAATACTAGAAGTATCTCATACTGCAACGTTAAGTCCCAGTATGAATAATATTTAGTTATGAAGCAGTTACTGATGAGTACAACTATACAAAATAAACTAAAACCTGTCCCTTACACAAATGTCACCAATGTTAAAACTGCTGTGAGTGTGCTGCTCACACGAGTGTCATTAAAAGGTTCCTGGTAGCACGCTGACAACGACAAGCCGGGTCATTAAACCGGCCACGCTGCGTCTTCCGTCTAGAGGATGCCTACAGCTTCCTCACAGATATTTACCTCGTCAAGCCTTCAGTGAGGGTTAACGTTAACGTTAGTTGTCGCTGTGCCACCTCCGACAGGGCTAACGTCTTCCACTTCCCCTGGCCCTCAAATGTGTGTGTCGGTAAACTGCGTCTGCTCCCGCTGCTGATTACTGATACTCATCCGAACAGCATCCTCAGTCTACGCACGCCGCTGTATGAAGAGTGAAGTCAAATATGAGAGGTAATGTCCGCAAACCCCCCTCCAGAGGAAACGTTAAAGTTATTTTTGGTCCAGCTTTTGTCCCTTTCTTCCCCTGTAGAGGAAAAAAATGGCGCTCAAGTTCAGGATCTGACGTAGCTATCCTAATTTGCATTAGGCACAAACTGACCAATGGGAAGGTTTCCAAGCCCAAAAACTAAAAAAACTTTTTTTCTTTCATTAAGACTGTCAATGCTGTTCAAGGATGTTCAGGTGACAAGTTTTATTGCTATGTTTTTGATTTTCATAAAAGCACTGCCTTGTTAATTGTTCTTTTGTGTTAACCATCATATAGCTAGGTTGGGGGGCGTGGCTACTGCGACACCCACTGGCAGTCACATGGTACATGACCAAAGTTAACCAATGAGCTGTCGAGAAAATGAGCTAAATGGGCGGTTCTAGAATTGTGACATCATGTCATGCTACTTTTTTAACCAATTACAGTAAATCACCAATAGGTTATTGATGATAGGAGAGAATTACATTGATAGGTAAGATGTGTCCAGCTAGCATAGCATAAAGTGATGTGTGTTCTAATTCTATTGAACGATTTCAAAAAAATTAATGGCTAGCTACTGCCGTATATTTATTTACATCAAAAACGAACATTAGTCATAGATTTCAATGTTTACCCATTTATAAAGCCCGATTCAAACCCTTTTCTTAAATAATGTTAGTTCTTTCAACCAAACGACTTAAGAAAATGTTCAGGCTTTTAAAAGTTGATCAAAAACCAGGACACCCGTCTAAATAAAGGCCAAGCTAATAATCTCTACCAAAAGGTCAGTTAGTTTGGAGACAAATTGACACTTTTTTGCAATGATACTGTGATGTTTCTCAATACTATAGCTTCGCTGTGAACTTGGTACCAAATTTTTTCTTATGCTACCAATTAACTGTACCAATTTTGATTGCTGAATCATATTATCAGCTACGTCAACAAACAATAACATACAAAAACACAAGCCAGGACATTATCGCACACCTTTATCCACAGAAATTTGCCCATTACAACTCCATTATCAATAATGGATTTGGAAATGCTCTGAAACTGGTTAAACACAAGAGTGTCAAGCGTCAATATTCGTAGTTGTCCAACTTTGAGATGCAGCAGTGGTATCTCAAAGGTAAGTCTGCAAACAGCCAAATTAAATGGTGTCACCTCAAAACCCAAAGTAGAAGAGGGCAAACTTTTTTTTTTTTTTAATTTTTCAGTGAGACTCCTTCTAACAAATAAATACCTAACTAAAAAAATCAAGTAGTGAGTCACTAACCAAAATCAACACTTTCAGTTCATTTAACACTTCCTCATACTGCCCTAGCAGTGGATCAAGAGTTACTCCACAATCATGTCATTTCAAATCTGTCACCTCTGTGTTGTAAACTTGGATTTGCATAATCTAGTTGTGTGTGTGTACAGTAACATAATGTGGTTTCAGACAAGTGTGCTTTGTTCCTTACAGACTAAGCTGTCTGCTATGTTATTATGATCATAACCACCACAACACCAGCAAACTTTCTGACCACACTGACAGGCAGTGAGTTGCATATGACAGTGTGATACTTCACTGATTTATTTGTCTTATTTTGAAACTAATTAGCATGTCTTACCCATACTAAACCCCTTAATTAGTGCTAAAATGGCTAGGCTTTTAGGAAAGCTTCCTTCCCTTCCCCAATTGGTATACTGTCATACAACACCAAGAAATATGTCAGTGGCTGTAATTCATTTTGAAGCAAATTTTCTCCAGAGGCAAGTCATGGCTTCACATAAGACATGTGTACGTTCATCTTTCCGTGATACTTAGTGATTCTGAGCGCAGTGAGCAATGGCTAAAGATGGTTGCCACAATTTTTGCCTGTGATAAAATAAAAATATCATACTTTATAAACAGTCATGCAAGGATTGTATTGGAAGCCTCTTTTAACACACACAGATAGGAGCTTAGTGTTTTCTTCAGGAACACACTGATTCATTTAGAGGTGACTTCCATACAGTAATGGAAATAACAAAAATGTAATTTTCTCTCAAGCCAGTTGGCAACTTGATCTGGATTTTCATCGCTCATTTTCTCTAATTAATTTTAAAAACGGGTGGCTGATTAAAAAAGGACTTCATGACCATATATAAAAGAATACAAACTATCAATGCAGAGCTCTTTAATAACTGTCACATATTTGCCATCAAAGCCTGTGAGCATGCCAGGTTTGATTGCAACAAAACAGAGCAGTACCTGATTTCACTGATTAAATGCTCTTTTCTGGCTGTAGTATGAAGCCCTAGTGATTTGTTGTTTTCTATTATCATAAGCTGTTCATTTTTACTGATGTATATTACCAGGTAATTTCAATTCATTCTAAGGGAAAAGACATGCATCAAAACACTTAAGAATACTCTGGTGTACCACTGGGATGACAAGGCCATAAAAGCCAGTTTAAGAAAAATGAATAAGAAAAGTTATTTCATCAAGTTGTAAACAAGAATACCACATCAAACCTTATCAACAAACATGATACATCGATTTGACCATTTTGTGTAGCTTGTTTGTTAAGAGTTTTTGTAATAAAGGGATAAAGGGTTCACAGAGATAACATCACTAAATTTTTTATGTCTGTGATGTTCTAGCAGTAATAGATTGCAATGATTTGTGACTATGATAGCTACTACGTTTGCTGGTTACAACAGGGAGAAACATCTCATCCCTAGCTGCAAAACAGAACCAAAGCTGAATTACAGATTGGTTTTGACCACTGTGCAACCAACACCATAGTAGATCATAAACAAATGGCTTTCAATTATGTTGGCAGTAAAGATTTTAAATCAAGAACACTTGTAGAAATCGAGACTGTTCCAAAGATCACGCATACACAAGAAAGATGATTTCAGTCAGAAATGTATTAAATTAATCACTTTCATTACTTTAACAAGCACAATTTACAGTCAAAAACAGGCTATGGTCCATTAGTGCCTTAGACAAGCAAGTAATTAATACATTAGTCATTTGTGACACACAAGGGCAGGATTCTTTAAAAACTGCAGTTAACTTAGGCCATCTTTGATATTATTAGACATGAGACATTTTGCTGTACATGAGACTGTGCATTATGTCCCTCATAACTTTGGAGAGGCATGAGGAAAAGTCTGACATGTTATTTGTCATTTGCACTGCCTCAAAGAGGTCTGTACAACTAGCATGTCTCTAACTTGAGAGACATGGACACTGAAGTCCACATCTGCCACATACAGAAAATTTATGTTTCAGAAATAGCTCCTTTGCCATTTTTTCAGATCCAGGGATAACAAAGAACAATCCCTTGGCAAGAGACAAAACGAAGATCTGAAAAATCAGGGCTGCGTTGTTTAATGTCACAGTATGTTTTTAACCTACAAAAGATTTTGTGCATTTTAAACCTGATTAACCTTTTTAAGTTTGATTCAAGGAGTGCATTGGGGTGTATCATGCCTTCTAGTAAAGGGAAACCACTGAGGTCACAAATGGCAATCACAGCACACTTAATCCAGGTAGTGTTAAAAAACACATAAATATCCTATCAGGAAAACACTGTTAGATGGGCCACAGCATAATACCTGGGCAAAACACTTAAAGAAGGAGCTTTAAATATGAACCAGTAATATCTGAATCCAATAAATAAAAATGTCTTGAGGTGAGCTGCAATAAAGAGGTTACTTCATTGTCATAATTTCATTTAAACTTTGCAAAGTGATAGGTCTGAAGTACATAATCCACACGAGACATTGATTCTTTTAAACACTTCAAAAATCATCTACAGACAAAATGTACTGGAGTTGAACAGACACAGGATTTACACGGCTGTCAACATGTAATTAGAGAACATGATTTTAACAAATTGTACATTTTGTAAACTGGATTTGATTTAGGAAACGCACCACCCCAAAACATGTTGGGGGGTCCCATCTCCAAAGAGTCGTCCATTTTGTTGCATAACATCATTTGAGCTTGGAGGGAGTTCTTTTAGCTGACAGATTCCAGTCAGAGGAAGGAGCAAATATGAAGATCTTTCATTTAATGTTTTAGACTACTGAGGTATCGGACAACCAATTTATTTCAAATTCAAGACGTAAAAAAGTTTAATTCCTGGAAGAAATAATAGGACACTGCATTTTCCAGGGTGGCTGGAATGTTGACCACATTTCCCCTGTTGTCCCTTACACCTCGCTGTCCCTCCTTTCACACAGTGAAAGCAGAGGCTAACAAGGAGCTGTGCAATATAATACAGGACAAGGGCAGAGGGTAGTTACGCACTGTACTGGACCATGGAGAAATTCTTTATGGCACTGTCTAGTGCCACACCGGCCTCCTGCATTTCGTACCTGTGAGCAACACC
The DNA here is from genome assembly GCA_029783805.1 of Acanthurus tennentii. Lineage (NCBI taxonomy): Eukaryota > Metazoa > Chordata > Actinopteri > Acanthuriformes > Acanthuridae > Acanthurus > Acanthurus tennentii. The sequence goes on along the minus strand of JAPZDZ010000008.1, from coordinate 11,891,316 downwards.
AAGCATAAGAGTCAGTTCTCTTACATTCCTAGAATAATTATATTATGCACACATCTTAACATGCTAACTCATTCCATACTCACCAGTCAGAGGTGGACACAGTGTAGTACACAGGCAGATGGGAGGAGCTGAACTCCTCCAAGCCGCACGTTCCCATGTTGGAGAAGAGAAGCCAGTCTCCCACGCTGAGCTCAGGTAGCAGGCAGCGCTCCACAACATGGTCCAGCTGGTCCAGTGACGGGCCCCACAGGCTGCTGGGATACACAGCCTCCTCAGCACACAGCACATGCTGGTGAGGAGAAGAGTGTGATCAAAATCGGGCACCGATCAGAAATGTTACTGATTGCTTCTAACAAAGACCTTCTGTTACAGTGAATGACATCTCTAGCACACATTAAATTCTACTCTGCTCACTGACCAGAGGTCTGTGGGTGTTGAGAATGAATTACAAAGGCCCTGACACATTACAACACTATCTCTGGCCATCACTAGTCATCTTTGTTTATTTTACCTTGATTAATCATTACATTAATAGTTACAACTGATCACAGAAGCTACAGTTCCTATTTTGATTAACACTGTCTAGTCTGTCACTTAATGCTGTTTTATGATTCTAAGGTAAACAAAGCATAGTGTAGCAAATTAACTAGTTTGGTAGCCAACAGCTTTTTTGTGGGTCAACAGGAACCATTTTCACTTATGTCATACCTCAAGAGAATAATGATGTGTTTGAATACCTCAGTTTTGTATACAAGACCAAGAATCATTGTAGGGCCTTTATATGAGACAAGATAAGCCACAATCTTTACCAGTTCTGATCCTGCTTCCTCAAATACTAATAATGCATGACCCCTTTCCTCCCTCAACTTGAGCTGCTATCAGATCCTTCTTTCAGTCCTCAATTCTGTTGCCTTTCTTGGGTGGAGGCCTACTAACCTTGTGCACTGATGGGGCAGCGATGGAGTTTCCCAGCAGCTTGAGGCTGAATGGGCCATAAACACCCTCATTCATGTAGTACAGGAACTCAGTGTCCTCATTGTTGTCACCTGTGTAAATACAGTGGATTACCATGTCAGATATATACAACATACTGTATTTTCCACAAATTGGGGACATGGTTGTGATGGTTTTGTTAAGATTATGAAACACTGAGGTGTAAAAAGATCCTGACACAACAAATGTGGGAACACGAAACACTCTGTACTTTTTTGGACGACATGCAATTACCAAGGCATATGCACTATCAGGATGCAGGCACAGATATTAGTCAAATTCAACTGGACCACAGCAGACAAAAGGATCCTCTGTGAGAGTAAGTAACTCACCTTGACCAAGGCTGTCCCATTGGTGGGTCACTGCCTTTTTGCCAATCACATTGACAGCCAGGCTGAAAGCTGAGGCCACATAGAAGTTGCCAGGCTGGGCCAACACTTGCACCCCAGACAGTGGGCTGAAGTATGCATCCAGCAGCGGCCTGACCGCAGACTCAACCTGCACACACAAAATTACAGCAAAAGATTAAAAACAACATACGCTAGGACTCTAGTGTTAGGCAATAAATGATCTCAAAGCACAAATCCATTAGTTAATTAATTAAGCCAGAGTTGCATTTGAGTTGGTGTCTTACATCACTGTTGCAAGTACACAGTTTAGCTGGATAACTAAATGTCCTTCAGTAAAATGGTCATGACTAAGAAAATTAAGTACATGCAATTACAGCACGTTTAAAAAGTTTCATAGTTTTACTTGTTTTGTCAGTTCAGTTTTACATTTGGCTCTGTGACACTTACCTGTTTGAGCTGAAACTCTGAGCCAGTAAATCCACCACCAATGTCAAGGATGTTCATGTTAAAGCCCAGATCCACCTGAACAAAAAAAAAAAGCAAACTTTTAGTTGTTACCATGAAAAGACAATAAGAGCATTCAGAATACAAGAAAAATATCTTAATGTGACTTTAATCTAGCAAATTCCTTTAGGTTGATAATTTTATAAATAATGACATTTTCATACCGCCATATCAAACACACAGCGGGCATCTGACAATGCATGGGTGTAGGCCTCTTGCAGGTCTTGGCAGGAGCTGGGGATATGAAACGTCAGGCCCACTACCTGGACTCCCAGACCCTTGGCTGCTTCCAACAGGTGCCTGCAGCTCTTCAGAGAGAAGCCAAAGTCCATGCTGGTCTCAGCTGCATGGGCCTGGGTGGTCAACTGCAGCAGTAATCTAGAGGAGATTTAAAAGAAAAAATTCAGCCTGTGATCAAAACATTTAGAACAGCTTTCTCAGTTTTCTGTCATGTTTCAGTCTGAGACTTAATTAATTTGCTCCCATGTCAAATCAGTAATTCCATTGCCAAATTTTCAGTTTCTAGATGTGTATGGGGATTAAAAGTAGCTTAACATGATTTCTTACTTTGCATTAGGGTGCAGGCGGGAAATCTTGGACAACTCAGTCTCATTTTCACACACAAGATGCTGGATGTTGTTCTTGGCAGCGTGTTTAATGTGTGCCAGCTGCTTGCAAACACCTGACAGGATGATGTTTTCCGACGGCACGCCATGCTCCAGCACCAAGTTCACTTCAGCCTGGGGGAAAGAGGACACAGGTCAGTTGAATAATTGCATCAAAGTTTAAAAGCCCCATCGAAACAATCAAAAAAGGTACCAAGTGTGTTGTATAAGTCCAAAGGATGACAGTCATCAGCTGACTAGTAATCAGTGCTTGTAATGTTATTGCCTAAAGTGATAAATTTCTCTCATGAGAGGGATGAAGCACTGTGCTTCTCATAACAATAAATAAAATCAGAGCTATCTGAATTTGATTCTGTAAAGCAACAAATATACCTTGTTGGTACAAACGAAGCCCAGGCCCAAAGAGGCCAGCACTTCGATGACTGCAGGGCTGCTGTTGCACTTGACTGGGAAGTAGGGCTGCAGCTGTGGCATTACACTCTGCCAGCACATGTGCTGCCGCATCAGGGCACCAAGGTTACCCACTGCGAAGGCACTCTTCTCCACCTGGAAACACAAGAACAAAGGACAGTCGCATTAGGCACACAAAGCAACTGGCCAAAACCACTAAAAGCCAATCTACATGACAGCCAATGACTCACCATCAAACAGATAACAGTGCTAATGACAGTGTCATGAAAGTTATTTGAAGTATTTTGAGAATTTTTTCCACTGAAACTTGAAGCTATTAAAAGGCCTGCGGAAGTGAAAGCTGAACTGACCAGTGCCTGCTCGCAGATGTGTCCGTCAATAACATCTTCAATGGTCATTCCTCCCTCTAGGAGTTCAATGATGTAGCTGGGTTTGTCAGCGAATCCTTTCATCTTAACAGTATTCCACTTAGCCAACAATCATAAAGAACAGATACGCAAGTCAAGGGGTCACGACTGAGCCAATGGGGTCCTGCCGGTATGCAACAAACTAGAGAGAGAGATTTAAAAAAAAAAGCACTGTTAGTACAAGCACAACAAACTTTTTTCGGTTGTTTAACCAAGTTAATGAAATACAAAGACATAGGGTAATGAACTTTTACTAGATGCATTTCCACCCGACACACCTATCCTATCCAATGATCTGTATTTTATTAACCAGACCCTACAGTTTTCTATCAGTCATTCTTACTTTTTACCCCCCCCCCTCCAAAAGTTTTAGTCAGTAAAGTTTATTCATAACAAAATTAAACTGGACTTTGCTACAGGTGTGTGTATGTGTGTTGTGTAAGCAACATGCTTCTTTTCTATACAAAAAACCCTGGGTCACTTACATGGACAAGTCAGGAGATGGACCTGTCCCGCTATCAGCTAGGATCCCAAGGTGGCTCAGCGTTGAAGTCAAAGTGCTCCCGGTAAAGAGCCGCCCCTAGGCCCTCTGGGTAGCGTTCATACACCTGTGCAGAGACAGGGGAGCCCTAAGGGCCAAACACACATGGAAATGGATATTAATACACAGGAAAACTAAAACGAATAACATTATATGTACCATGCGTTAATCACAAGCGAGATAATGAAAATGCAGCGTCCATAAAGAGCCCGTCAGTCGTTGTTTATTTTGCCATGTTAAAGTTTGCCGCTATCTAGGCTATATGATATCATGTTTGTTGTCACTGTGGTCCAAATTTCACCGTCACAATCGATAATATTAAGCAACTCTCGCGCCGGTTTACGTAGTTTATTTTATGTTTTGTTTAGTTATTTGAACCAAACGATCACTCAACACATAACATTTGACTTAATCATTACCTCAACCGTCTGTTTTTAACACTATTAGCTTATTCAAAGATGGGCGATAGTTGTCTAAATAAAATATAATAACATAGCACGTAGGGTCACAAACCGATAACAGAGATATTATTGCATTGCGTCACCTAAATAAAATATAACTTAGTACCACAGTCGTCATCTAAAACGATAAAGTGCGGTTGCGTTGAAAATAGGAAACGCCATTGCGAGAAAAGCACTGAGGGATTCCTGGCAACGAGCTACGTTAGCTGGCTGCCGACGGCACGTCGAAGGAAGAAGCTTAGGTTAGCACCGTATTATGTTGAAAAACCCAAACAACGTCAAGCGATGAAACAAAACAAGGACAAACACAACAATGGGATTTTAAGATACCTTAATAATTTTGTAATGCTTTTAAATTCAACACAGAGGCATGTTAGAGACATATAATTCAGTGAATCGGTTTGTCATGTGCGGCAAGGAGGCAGAAAGACCAGCCCGCCATGTTACGTCCGCCTGCCGAATCCAAGGAACTCAACTGAAGTATTTCGCTTTACTTACGTGAGATAACGGCCAGAATGTTTTGGAAAATCGTCTTCTCTTTTTCGGCGGAATTTTTAAAGAGTAGTGGGAACAACGATATAAGAAAGAAAGAGGGCTGTTTTTGCCATATGTTTAGATGAGTGGACGAGAGTCGGTGGTATTGCGTCCTCTATGTCTGCCGATGGGTGGAGAAGAACTGAAGCCGTGCAGGCGAAGTGGAAAAGGTAATCAAGAGCCTGTGGGCGGGGCGTTACGTTCGGTTCCACCAATGAGCTTTCAGCATTTTTGAGACCTTACCAAATACGTATTTCCGAACATTATAAAGGCCGCCGTAGATTTATGATGTTGCATAACCATAAAACTTTCCGTAGATGGCCGCTAGTTTTAGCCGCCCAGCCCAAAATCTCCACTGTTCTTGTTTTCATGGGATCACTTAGACACCTTACACTTGTTGTTGTTCAAGTCAAGCTGCCATGATTTAAATGTAGGTCACGGTTCTACTACAAAAACACTCAATTTTACACAGTCCACTTATACCTACAGCCTTCAGTAAATGTGAGTTACACTATGCAGGGCTGTCAGATACAGTCGACAGTACAATAAATCAAAATATTTGACCATAGTTCCAAAATAAAATCCAAATTTTTAAGTACACAGGCCAGTGTAGTCTTTAAAAATACTCACAACTGGCCTATGCTGGACTGAAGAAAGGCTCATACATTAGTCTTGACCGAGCTGTGACACTTACCTGCCTAGCAATGTGGTAGGCTGTCTGGTCTTTCATTGTAAACACAGCTCTGTGAATTTGTTATTTTGATTTTAAGGATTCTATAACTTACAATTCTGTTTTTTCTCCATTGTTTGGTGTTCTCATTTGGTTTGTTCTGTAAAAAAAGTTGCTGTTAGCATTTACTTTTAACATTTTACTCTAACTGCTTTGAGGATATTTGTATTTTTCTTGCTTTTATCTCCTTTTCAGGTTTGTCAAAGTTGACCCTATCTTGCTGGTCACAACTTGTTTCCAATGATAACATGCCCATCATAATATAAACTTAAAGTCCTATTCAGTACTTTTCTTAGACACAACTATACATTCAGCCAATGCAAAGCTAGATTTTTTTTCAAGCCGTATTCATTAGCATGGAAAACATTTTCTGAGCACAGTCCTTGTTGCTGGGAAAGTTTTATTTGTTAAGAAACTCAGTGGGTTAAAAGCCTTTTATTTAAAGCAAACTCCATCAATCAGAGGTTGATATTGTCTCAACAACATTACTTAACTAAGCTTTATACTTTAAAGTAGTTGTGTAGCCCTAACAAACACAAACAACATGCAAGACAAAACAGAGAATAGGCCTAGTGTATGTGCATTTATTTTGTTCCTGTTTGTTTCATGAAATCTGGGGGATTATTACGATTCAAGAGCTTATTGAATATTTTGTTGACTAGTCCCTAAGCCTTTGTCACACTCACTTTCAACCCTTAGTCTAACTATTAAAATTGAATGTTTTATGCACTTTACAAAAAATGTTATGTTGCAAAATTGATCTAATTAAGCATGGTGGTCAGGAGTTCCTGACTACGCTAAATCACTGGCAGAAAGAGCACAAAAAATCAGCCTGCAGCCACCTTACTCATATGACTCTTGGAGGAACACTGGAAAAACACGCTTCATCTGTGTGTATAGCTGTCCCATAGCGCTTATCTTTATTTTATGACAGTCTCTGCAAGGAACATTGTGCTTGTAAAACAACCTGGCCTAAAATACATTAGATCCTAAACAACAAGCCAAGTCTTACATGGATGCATACAGACACATATTTTGAAGGCTCTTAGCCATTATTTAGTTTCGAAAATGAGGTGACTGGTTTAAATGTATGGATTCATGCTGTACAGTGGCCATAGACTTTCTGTGAAATAACTCCTTTCTGAGGAATAAAGTATTTCTAGCTGGCCCGGTAACTGATATTTTAATCTATGTGGGACTTATAGGACAGTCAAGTCAAGTTTTATTTGTTAGGTACCCATGCTATATCAAATCAAATCAAATCAAACTTTATTTATAAAGCGCTTTTCGTACATTGCAAGTCAAAGTGCTTTACACTGACAGATAAAAACATTCCCCCTAACTCAACCACTCACCCCAAACCTTTGCTTAAAATGGACAATTAAAATCATTCCTTCACTCCCACAACCACCCTATCCCTCTATCAACCCCCCCACACCCACCCACCCACACACACACACACACACACACACACCCACACACACACACACACTGTTTTACTCATACACAAACATGCACACATACACTCACTTGATTATTTGACTTCAGGTTGAGTACAAGAGGCTGAGCACAGATGAACCAGCCAAGAAAGCGAGAAAGCGCCATCAAGGGAACCATCTGCACCAGGAGCAGAGACCCAGCCATAGCTACAGGGCACTGACGCAGGACCTAGCGGAGAGATACGGCTGAAACACCAAAACCTTCACCAGGAACCTACGAGATCCCTGCAGCCACAGCCAACCACTGGTCCTGGTGCAGAGGGCTCCCCCAGAGGAAACACCAGGGATCCTAATGATAAAAGAATAAAAATAAGTAAAAACTAAAATACAAATGAAAGTTAAGAACCAACATCTAATCTAAAATAGTATAACTAAAATTTAAGATGGGAAAGAATAAAATTCAAAAATAAATACAAAATGAAGGCCTAAAATAAATAAATGTCATGAGTAAAATAAATATTAATTAAAAGCTAATCTAAAAAGGTGTGTCTTGAGCCTGCTCTTAAAAACGTGGACGTTCTCTGCAGCCCTGAGGTCCTCTGGCAGGCTGTTCCATAGACGAGGGCCGTAGTGCTGGAAAGACCTCTCGTCATGAGTGTGTGTCCTGACTTTAGGAATCCCTAGGAGCCTGCTGCCAGAGGAGCATGGGGTCTGCGAGGGTTCATAAGGTAAAAGCAGCTCTGACAGATAAGGAGGCCCAAGACCATTAAGACATTTAAAAACCAGTAAAATAACTTTAAAATCAATCCTAAAACACAGGGGGAGCCAATGCAGTGATTCTAAAAGTGCTGTAATGTGGGCCCTCTGGTCTTAGTCAGGACAAGTGCTGCTGAATTTTGTAATAATTGTAGACCTGAAATATTCTTTTTGAGAAGACCAGAGAGCAGGGCATTATAGTAGTCTATACGACTGGTGATAAAAACATGCATTAGGGTCTCCGTGTTGGCCCGAGCACGAATGGGGCGGACTCTGGCTATGTTCTTTAGGTGATAAAAAGCTATTTTTGTTATGTTCTTGATATGTAGAATAAAAGTTAGCTCAGAGTCGAAAATTACGCCCAGGTTTTTTGCTTGAGATGATGGGTTAAAAGACAGTGCTTGTAGTTTGGGTAAAAATTTCTCTCTCTGGGCCTCAGAACTGATGACTAAAACCCCAGTTTTGTCCTGGTTAAGCTGGAGAAAGCTTTCTGCCATCCAGGATATTACATCTAAAATGCAATTAAAAAGGGCATCTATTGGCCTGGTGTCATCAGGGGGGACATGGAGATGTAAAGCTGCGTGTCATCAGCATAACCGCCAAGAGGGAGCATGTACAGGTTAAAAAGCACAGGGCCTAAAATGGAACCCTGGGGCACACCACATGTGATTTTATGGACTTTGGAGGAGCATGTGTCTACACTTGCCATGAATGTTCTGTCTGTGAGGTAGGAAGTAAACCATTTTTGTACAGCACCAGAGAGGCTGACCTGATGTTTCAATCTATTTAAAAGAATAGTGTGGTCTACTGTATCGAAGCCAGCACTTAGATCCAGCAGAACCAACACTGTCACCTTTTGTGAATCATAATTTAGTCTAAAATCATTTAAAATTTTTGTCAAGGCAGTCTCTGTACTATGGTTCACCCTAAAACCAGACTGACATTCTTCATGAATAACATGTTTGTCTAAAAAATAATTAAGCTGAATGAAAACAAGTTTCTCAAAAATTTGACTTAAAAATGGTGAGTTAGACACTAGTCTGTAATTATTAAAATCATTAAAATCTAAATTGCTCTACTTCAAGAGGGACCTCACCACTGCCGATTTAAAGGCAGCGGGAAAGACCCCCGTCTGAAGTGAGCAATTCATCATCTTTAAAAGCTTGTCCCTAAAACTTCCATAAAATGACTTAGAAAATGAAGTTGGATTCGGCTCTAAAATGCATGTGGTGGGCTTCACTGAGGAGAAAACTTTATCAAGCATCTCAGCATTAACCAGAACAAAACTGTCCAGTGTTTCCTCAGGTAAGTACAAACACCCAGATTTGTATAAGATTCAAGATTACATTTCTTAAACTATTGTTGAATAACAATTGAAACAAAGTGTGTATTTAAGTGAGCTAAGAAAGTTTCACTCTGCCAATTAAATTTTTATTACATGATATTATATCATATTATTTGTTTCTCCATTTGAATAAGCCTTTGCAGTTTAAAATGGTATCATCCTTTCATTTTTAATTTATTTCTTCCCTCTTTAATGAAACAAAGTGTGAATTCAGGCTCACAGAAGGGTCCACGAGAGCAGAGATAAATTTGATTTTGTGCTTCAGTTCCAGTGATTTTAGTTAAATGCCTTCACTGTCTTCAGGAAGGAAATACAATTTTGCCATTATAACAAACAAAAGCATAAATAAAACATTTTCCATAACTCCAGCATTTCCACAAATCCAAAATAAAGTAATTTTCCAAACTATGAAGAGTTTAAGAAGACAACCACGTGTAAGGAATAGCTGTAGGAGTACCATTGCAGATATGCCTGCCAGTATTAGTCCACTGCAGACATATTGGTATGACAGCTGGTAAGTAACAAGAGATGTTGATAAAGAAATGCCTAAAACATTTTGTCTTTATTATATAGAGTGCTGTCTAGAAAGAGCTATTAATAACCTTTTAATTTTTCAAATTTTATAATGTCCCACATAGTACAGAGCTTCTTGCACAGTGCACGTTTAGATTTTACACAGTGAAAAAAGCACAGGTGTTAATAATAACATTGTCAAGGGCTCTCTTCCATTTAAGAGTCCTAGTAAGTCAGTGGGACAGTGAGACAGCATGCATAATACCAGGTTACCAAAGGTAAAGCACCTAAATTGCATTCAGCCATAACTAATTTGTTTCCATATGGTTTTCTAACTTTGAAATGTTAAAATGTCTTCTGTGAAAAGGGCCTTTCTCTTAAAAGGACAAATTTAACTTTGATATCTATGTCAGCCTAATAAATGTATGTTTGGATCTAACACAGTTCAGATGTGATGACACATTTTCATGCGTTGCTTGTAAGTGTGGGTGAAAGAGTAACCATATTAAATCCTAAATCTCTAGATTTATATTTAACCCTAAGATGAGTGTTAGACCAGATGAAAATAAAGGATCATTCTTTGTTTATTTATATAGTTATTATCATTGCTTACAAATTACAGTAAGGCAGTACTTAGATGCTACCAGAAGAGGTCGGTATTGAGCAGTGTTGACTAAACAGTCAAAACAAACATCTATGAAACCTTCAGACTATCGGAAAAAACACGATTTACGATGTTATTAAAAATTATACAGCTGATATTAATCTGAATTTCCAGGAATGTGAGATATTAATTAGGTGAGAGACAACCGATCAAATTATCCAGTGGTAAAATCTACCGAAACCATTTGAATCTAACAAAATTAAGGTCCTGCTGTACAAGATTTATACTTAAGTTATCTTTTACAAAAGTAAAGCAAAAGCTACACAGCCAAAAACTACTTCACAGGCAAGAACTACTATAACTTGGAGTTTTGGCCATGTGTTTATTGTTTTTGCTAATATTTTAATCATTTATCCTTTACGTTTAGCTTTGTTCACCAATTATCCGTCACGTAAACATGTGTCCACCACTTTTGGTCACTGTCTCTACTTTTTTTTCGAGTTAACTAAATGTATCGTTTACATCAGCTCACAATGCTTGCTTGCTTATGTGTAATAATAGTATAATACACTCTAGCCTTCATGTAGTGCTTCTCACTTTATTTTCAGACACTGAACCGAACGAGGACCTTCTGTCACGTGAACGCAGCACATTGCGCAGAAGCCCTCGCGCAGGCGCACAACTCCTGCTGTGATCAGCTGACACTGAATGAGATGCTCTGTTGAAGGACCATTGAGTCGAAAACCTGCTATTATCTGCGCAATGTGTGGGAAACTGTGACTATTTAACTGAATTACACCGTGTGGACTAAATACTGAAGCCAGTTAACACATCGGTAAGTACGTAAAAACACCGATAAATGACGTCGTGACAGGGTGAGACTGCAATGCAAACAAGCTCGTGTCAGCAGCAAGCTAACGTTGAATATAATCATATATGACCCAGGTCCATTTCATTATATTGAGAGGGAAATGAACGCATCAAACCTAAAAAGCAGTGACATTTTAGTAACGAGATTTTAGTCATGTGATAGCCTTTTTTAAGAGGAGGATCAGTGAGTATCATGTCCTCAACAGAACAGAAACTGATCATATGACAGTCCATCAGCAGACATGGGAACCTGTCCGTCTCCACTGAGCTTTACTGATGCAATCATTGTGTGAGCAGTGGGTAAATGGGAGGAAGTGCATGAATCAGACACAAAACAAAGGTCAGAGGAGGAACAAAGAACTTAAAAATATGATTCAGATTCATGTGGGTACACTAACACCTTTGGATATATATCCTTAATGCTGTGGTGGAAAAGCACTAATAGCTTTTAACTCTTTAGTAGCTCTTAAGTAGGCACATTTTTTATAAGTAAAAAAGTGTTCCTACTAAAGAGGAAACCAAAGTATAATCACCAAAATAAACGTGAGTATCAAAAGAAACAATACATATTTTGTAATGTTTTTCATAGTATAGTATATTATTATTTATTGTGACTAATAATTGCTCATGCAAAACATGCTAGCTTGATTTTATTGTTGTTGAGGAGGAGTCAGTTACAAGTACTTTAATACATAGTTGTGTAGTTATATCTATATATATATTTATATATACATACATATACATTAACCAAGGCATGTGTTTTACATCTTCAAATGCAAATTAATCATAACATCCCTGGTAACTTCCAGCTATAATTACAAGGTAAGTGTAGTGGATTCAAATTACAATGCTTTTCTCTGAAATGCTGTGGTTTTGAAGCTTAATTGTTATTATGTACTTACTTTTTCAGCGTGGTACTTGTTATAATTGGTCCTGCATATGGTGGCTTTCATAATTGGCTTACATGCATAAAATGCAACATTCCGTTCCAGGGAGATGCAGTATATCTCAAAATACAAAGTCCTTCTCTATATTCATGTTTTTGATAAATTTTGCTTTGCCCCCAGACAGACACCCATGAAAGCACACAGAGCAAAGACACAGAGGCATTGTCCCAGGCTGTAGTCAAACCCAGATAATGTGGCTGTGAGGTGACAGTGCTAACCACTGAACTAATTCAACAAATTAAACACCAGACATATTAGTCAGAATAAAGTGTACCCGCCCATGGATCACTCCTATAAATCTTCAAAGATGATTTATAGAAAATTATGGTTTAAGTTTGTGATGGCTGACAGATTTTTATTTTCTCAGTTTATATTTTATCATCAGCCCGCTCTTTATAAAATAACTCTCTGTAGTCATGGTAGAGCTCCAGTGATACTCTGCCTCTCTTTGCTCTCAGTGACTTCCTCACCTCAAAGGCCCTGTGGACAAACTTCTGAACAGCAGCCATGACAGAGTTCTGGTTGATCTCCGCTCCGGGGGAGAAGACTTGCCAGCAGACCTGGGACAAGCTGATGGTGGCCACCACACGCACCAACAACTTGTCCACTAACAACAAGTTCAACATCCCTGATCTCAAGGTTAAACAGCCGTCCGTGTTCCTCTCTGCGGGGAATTTTCCCACATGTGTTCACAGTAGTTGACAAGTTTGTACTTTCTGTCTCTAACAGGTGGGAACACTGGATGTCTTAGTGGGTCTGTCGGATGAACTCGCTAAACTAGACACTTTTGTGGAAAGGTAAACTTTGCATTCAGAAATTTCTATTTCTATCTGTTATTTTTTAGTAAAAAATGTGTAAAATGTGTGCCTCTGTAATTGGTGGGCAGTTCCAGATTTATGAACTGACTATGAATTTATGAACTGTTTCGTGCCCTAAAATGAATGTCACGTGTCCTTGTTGTCATCTCTTTTTCATCTCCTTACTCAACTCCTCTCCTTATCCCATGTTGTGTTTCAGTGTGGTGAAGAAGGTCGCTCAGTACATGGCCGATGTTCTGGAGGACAGCCGAGACAAAGTCCAGGAGAACCTTCTTGCTAATGGAGGTAATCACCATTAATCATCAGACACGGACTCTCTTTAATAGCTTATTGACAGAAGGCGAAGGATGTGGCAGAAAGCAAAGAACAACATATTGGCATACATAAGTTTAAGAAAAAAACATGATAAATTATTGCAGATTAAAAGTATATATTGATACCCTCTTACAATATAAAGCCTATGGAAGTGAAGGGGACTAAAGCTGTTTTTTTTTTGTTTTTTTTACTATCTACAGTTGACCTGGTGACTTACATCACCAGATTTCAGTGGGACATGGCAAAGTATCCAATCAAACAGTCATTGAAAAACATCTCTGAGATCATCTCCAAGGTATGTTGGAAAATGTGCTCACCCGTAGACTTCATGTTTGATGCATGTCTGGTGCAGGAAGGAATCGGTCTCTACTATTCATCCTTTCCTACTTGCTTTCTAGCAAGCAACTCAGATAGACAACGACCTGAAGGCCAGAGCTTCAGCCTACAACAACCTGAAGGGAAATCTGCAGAACCTGGAGAGGAAGAATGCGTGAGTAATATCTCTACATCAGCTATATGGTGTCTTTAATGTGAATCCAGTACAGTTTGATGTAATGATCTTTTGTATGAATGTCAACTGTGGCCAACACACAGCAATCACAATCAGAAAAGACAGAAATCCTTTTCTGTTTTTTTGAGTTTTCCTCTCAGATGCCCTTTAAACACGTGTCCTTGTAGACATCGTCCTCTCTCCCTGATTTCCTGCTGTAGTTTCAAAACTTGTTTTTCTTACCAAAATGTAAATGTACAACCTGTTGCAGCCTCCTTTGTATAGTTGTAAAGAAAGGTGGGATGGAAATCTATAAAATAGCTTGGTAAAATTTATACCGACCTCCTTCTGCAGCACACAGACTGTTTGGACTCAAGTTGCCTGACAATCTGAACTGTGTGTGTTGTTTTTTAGTGGGAGCTTGTTGACCAGGAGTTTGGCTGACATAGTGAAGAAAGAGGACTTTGTACTTGACTCTGAGTATCTGATTACCATGCTGGTTGTAGTCCCGAAGTAAGTAAATTTACATCAGTACATGCAAGTCAGGGATGTATTGCCACTCATGTATTGTATTTAAAGCAAATGACTCCTGACTACAGTTACATTTAAAAAGTCTGACAATGGATTTTTATTTTGTAGAGAGGTTCATTTGTTTTAATATTACTTTTTAAAGGCATAATGTGAGTTATAAGGTGTGGTTCACTCAAATATAAAGAATCTAACCATACAAATGTTCAGATTGTAATACTTTATATTTTAGAGCATTAGTATTGGGATTAGCCTCAAAATGTTTTAGATGTAAAGTACATTGCTGTTAGTTTTCCTTTTTCTCCTTCACCAGGACAAGCTATGCAGACTGGCAGAAGACATATGAAACCCTGGCAGAAATGGTGGTTCCACGTTCCACTAAGTAAGGAATGAAAAAAAAATCAAAAACTGTAGGGAAGTAGACTGTACAAATATAAATCATTTCTGCTCTGCCACTGCAGCCCAGCGTCAGTAGTTCACTTTAAGCCGCAATTTTTACATCTCATTTTCTTGAGAAATGTCTCACTTTCTGTTCTCACTTTGTCACACCTGCTAAAAAACTGCTAAAACGTGTCGAACATGCTGTGCACATCCAGCTCTCATCTCTGATCATACCCTTATCTGTGACTTTTTTATGCTCACTCCCCAAGGTTGCTTTTTGAAGACAACGACAGCGGCCTGTTCAGTGTCACTCTCTTCAGAAAGGCTTTAGACGACTTCAAGCACAAGGCCAGAGAAAACAAGTAAAAGACTCTTCTGTTTTACCACAAGAACATGTGCTGTCTCGAGAATTAGATGTGTAAAGCTTACCAGAGGGAGATCTCTACTTGAGCTGTGTTTCAGTTTTGTTTAATTTTTCTTAATGACGCCTCATAAATGAAGTAGATGACCTATTGCTAAATGCAGGAACTGACTTGTTAAGCTTTAGAAAGGTTCTATAATAAAATCAGTTTTATCTGAACTTGACAGATTAATCTCAGTGTGTGTTTATGTGCTTGTATTCAGGAGTGCTCTTGTGAGAATGTTAAGTTTGCTGACAGTTGTTCACCAGCTCTCTGCCGTTTATCCTGACTTAGGTTTACAGTGCGAGACTTCCAGTACAATGAAGAGGAGATGAGGGCAGACAAAGAGGAGATGACACGTTTGTCCACCGACAAGAAGAAACAGTTTGTAAGTCTGATGTTTTTTTCCGCACTATGTATAGAGTTGAGAGGAGATTAAGAGCCTAAAAACAAGATGCTTTATTACTCTTTGGCTCCAGATGTGTGTTTGTTTCTTTAAGCATAAACATTTATGGCAATCTGTTATATATCCTACGATTATTCTTTTACTCATTTATAATTATAATACATCCAAAATGGGATGTTGATGCAAGTTGACATGTAGGTCATCTTTCTGTAGAAATGACTGAAATGCTGTCTCTGTCATTTTAGGGACCTTTGGTACGATGGCTGAAAGTGAATTTCAGTGAAGCTTTCATCGCATGGATTCACATTAAAGCTCTGCGTGTGTTTGTAGAGTCAGTATTGAGGTGAGCAGGTTAAGACTCAGCAGCAGGTTCATCAGTCTGCTACTCTGTCCGTGTAGATTTTTTT
>JAPZDZ010000008.1:11844703-11861721 GCA_029783805.1 Acanthurus tennentii | reverse complement strand
TAATATTGTATGGTATTGTGAACATGTTAGCATGGGCGACACACTTCTAGTCGAAGTAGTTATCTCCAGGTTATTTGATTTGATGTAACAATAACTCACACAAACACAGTACTACCTTTTAAATTTATCACACATCTATGCTCTCACACTTTTTAGCCATTGTCCTGTGTCCCTCATGTTTTGGCCTTATGCATATTGTGTCTTAGTCCCTTGTGTACGTGAGTCAGCCAACTAGCTAATCAGCTAGGACCACTCTCGCTACTTAATCACTAGTGTACGTTGACCCACTTCCCTCAATTATACCAATAAAATCTGTGTTAGAATGACTATCAATAATATCAGACTAGATACCGACTTTGTTACTTTACATAAAAACTGGTCACTAATTGGCTTTTTTCTAGTTGATGCTTTGTTGTCATCCTCATGGTTGGTGTAAATATTAGAGGAAAATCTTATGCGTGAGACGGTTGCCTCCTGTTGTAGCCTTTAGGACAAGATTAACCCACTTTGTCCTTATTTGAAGATTAGAGTAAGATTAGTAAGTAGTATCCAATTACAGGTTCTCCAGTTTGCAAGGCTTGCTCATGTACCTGCAGCTTGACTTTGGGCTGAGACAGCTAGTTTGCCAGCATCATTCAAGTCTTGAAGCTACAGATTTTGAAATGGATCCTAATGAACTGAATATTACCTTTCACTGAGATAGTTGCTCCTTAAATGGCAGTTAATAGTTAATGTCTCCCTTCTTCCCAAATAAAATCGACCCATTTAGCCCAGAGTCAACAGTGTTGTTCACTCATAGATTTTTTTTTTTACTTATGAAGCTAAATGCAATCTTCATTCTTATTTACAGATATTTGGAAGTTGCATGTATTTGCCATTCAGATTCAGTGGAGTAGTGCATAGTTCTTGCATGTAAATGGTGTACAGTACAGGCTACCACGCAGCAGCTGGTTGAGAAAGGGCTGCATGTGAGGCTTCTGTGTCTTGTTTGTATATGCAGGGACTGGCTATCTTCAGGCAACCAGCCCTGTCACTACAGAGACTTTTTTCTCAATCTTGCCCTTTATGGCATCAGACTTCACATCTGAAGATGCAGAGATGCCATTTTTTTACATAAATATTAATTGTAGCTGTAGAATTTTAGTAAAGATTCTTTTGAATATGTATGCCAATTTTTTAAAGTAAGCAAAAAAAGTGTGTGTATTTGAAAAAATGTACAGTTTTATGGGACAATGATTCCTCTTTGGCTTTTGAGTTCAGACATAGTCCCCTGGAGTGATAGACTGGTGCCCAGTTTGATCCCTGTATGCCTGAAATGTATCAGTGACCTCATTCTTACATCCTGCTTTTATCCTAACAAATCAATAAATTGATTTTGGGGACATTGACAGCTTTACTTAAAAGCTCCTATGCGGCTTGTATTGTATCCCTCAAGGTTAAATTTTTGCCTATACAGGGATATTCACAGCAAGCGAAAAGCCACAGGAATGCAATTTATCGAGTAGTTAAAGCTATTTGAAACAGGGTATTCTATTTTTATCAGCCCGGAGAGAAATCTACGTCCCTCTCTTTTAAATTCAGTCAGGCCTGAGAAACAGATTGAGTTTCCTCTTCAGTCTATCAAGTCCATAAAAATATCAGATCGTTTGTCACTGATATTTTCCAGTAGCTGCTAGTAAGTCCTGTGTGGTTTTGGAATAAGGAAATTGAGTTCTGTGCAAAGAGAAGCTTTCTCCCTCTGTCACAGAGGATGTCAATCAAGTTTATGTGGTGTTTAGAGCCTCTATGGGGATCTGACAATATTTTAGGTCAAACCCAGCAGAAGGAACATGAGTCATTTTGCAGTTGATGTATAATAGCTGTAGTGAAATAAAGTTGACTGTGTGCATTTGTTTTTGGCCAATACATTAACTGCTGCCTACACCATTTGTTGTTACAAAGCTGTTCAACCCTGACAAACTGATTCTTCATTGTATCACATGTTGTCTATGCTTGGAAGACAGCATATTTTTAAGTTTTTTTTCTGGAAATGTATTTTGTGCTGAAGATTTTTCTCTGACCTTCATCTTCTGTGTCAGCATTTATGTCCACAACCCTGAGAGCTTGAGATGAGGACACATAATGTCAGTGATGGCTGTTTGATCCAGAGGGACTGTCTTGCAGTACTCAGCGATTTTCCAGTTGGCTTGATAGATGAATGCAAACTTGACAGTTTTTGACCAAGAGATATGAAAGAGAGCAGCATCATGTCCTGTCCCACTAGCAACTACAGTAGTGATGCTGCAGACTAGGGGAGGATAAGCATCCGCTCCTGCAGTGGGGACCTCTAGACTTTTAGCTCTGGTTATGTAACTGTCTGTGTTGTGGTGGCTTTGCTCTACTCCTGCAGCAAATGCTGAAGGCTGCTGAGCTGACTACTCTGTGAACTCGGATGGACACTGGTGATTATGCCTTTGGCTGCGAACGAAAGAGTGTGATTGTGTTGACTTGGACCCAAATTATGTCAGGTCACATATAAGGCAGACTTTTACTTTCAAATAAACAGTGTAATTTTTTAAACATTTGTTGTATGTTGAAAAGGAAGGTCAGAAAAGAGTTTTACCTCATTTTTATTAACATTATATTGTTTACAGTGACACTCTTGTAATGCTTCTCTCACAGACCTGATCTAGTTTGAACTCCCTCTTGTTACATACAATAAAACAGATCAACATATATCAGCTATATTAGATATTGGCAGATTCATAAACCTCAATGTGACAACCAATACTAACTGACAATTCATAGCTGTAACATGAGGAGTATATTATATTCTGTTGTATAGACAGAGTTAAAATTGATATGCTAAAAGACTCAACAGTGCTTTGACTGTTTTTTACTCTATTCATTGTCTGGATAAGTGTTGATGGTACTGCTTAACACA
The DNA here is from genome assembly GCA_029783805.1 of Acanthurus tennentii. NCBI lineage: Eukaryota > Metazoa > Chordata > Actinopteri > Acanthuriformes > Acanthuridae > Acanthurus > Acanthurus tennentii. The sequence goes on along the minus strand of JAPZDZ010000008.1, from coordinate 11,858,798 downwards.
AATCCGTTCATTCTTTGCACATCTGTGTATTGGTTGACTCACTGATGTTCCCCCCTTCATGGTTTCTCCTCCACTGATTATATAACTGAGAATACGTATGTGTATATCTATCTTTTTAACCTAGTCTTGAGCTTTTTGTTTCATATGTAAGAGTCAGTGAAGGAAAATATCAATAGTTCCAAGTAAAACATGCAGTACATAAAAAAAGAAAGAGGCACTATTTTATTTTTTTTTATTTAGGCTTCATCTAACTGGAGGCAGCCACAATAATGACTCACTTTTTTTAAGCAAGTTTTGGTCACGAAAGCACAGCCTTGAGGCTTAAAGCTACTTGAGTTTTAGCATCTCCAGAGACTAAACTTATAATCATCATTGGTGACCATACTTGCCTGTCTGAGCTGTTTGGCCTGAAGGGAGACCGAGCAGATGTTTTTCATTATGTGTTCCTCTAAATTTTTTTTTTTTTTTGGGACATCAAAAAGCCAGTGTTTGCTAAGTGAACAGCTTGACCCATTTTAACTAGTTAAGTGGAAATCTACCCTTAATTTTTCTGAGCCGTTACAAAATCATGTTTGGAGAAAAAGGTTCACTTAAGGCATGGAGGTTTCTTTTCTCATTTACTTGTGTGTCTGTATATATAATTTGAAGTCATAGTATCATGTTATTTAGTAATTATTTCAGTTCTGACTATATATTTAAACTTGTAACTTGCCTTGTCAATGATGTTTATGATTTAATATGAATTTAGACATTCTGTCAGAAGGCAAAGGTTATTCATGGGTTAAAAATTCACTACCTGTTTGTAATTGATTCTCAAGATACTATCTATCACTGACTTCATTGGAGAAAGAGTTCTCTTAAAATAAAACAACTCATTGTTGGGAGACAAGCCTGAAGCATGTAAACTGCTGTGAATGATGTCATGCAAGAGCATAGCATCACTGTTTGTCCATTATTTGTGGAGTGTGAGAAATGTTGCTCTGAGGAAGAGTGGAGGATATTCTGAATGGGTTATTTGTAGATTTTTTTTATGTTCCACACTGCTTCAGATGTTTTTATATTTAGTAAACAGTAATTCGTAAGCCTGTCTCAGTAGTGCACAGCTCTAAAGCTTATTTTAACCTCTGTGATTTTTTTTTTTCCTTGACACTCGGATGACTCATCCTGCTGTATTTCCTATAAAGCATTTGAAAATGTAGGCGGTTTCCTGCGATACCTGTGGTTGGCTGAGACCACAGCAATAGGAACATATGTGTTCATCCACTGTGGCAATCTTCCATGCACCCTGGGTGGAGCCCTGTTTCATTTAGTGTTTTGCTACCAAACATTTATGCCAATGCCTGTAACCCAGCGGTGGATTTTCTGTCTTCCTTTCCCAGCTGGCTGCCATATACTTATTTGCCCCCTTCCTCATTCTTGCTTCTTTCCTTTCCTCCTTGCATCAGTCTGCTGAGTCGCAAATCTTCAAATGAGGTGGTGAGGTGTTTAAAAGCAAAAGTAGCTGTATGTTTCCCCCTTCCTTGTTCTTCCATTGCTCATCCTGGTTGTTTACTGACAATGATTAAGATGGCTTTTCCTCATTCCACCTGACAAACTCAAAAGGGGATTTTGGTCAGTTAATTAAGTTTACTTCAATGTTTTCCATCCGTTTATTTCTGATTGTAACTGTGTATTTTAAAAATAATTCTAGGCTGTCATTAGTTATGCTGTGGTCTGCTAAACCTTGGATAATATAAACCAGATTATTGCACATAATGCTTGAGTTGAACATTAAGCTTTTCTGTGCTAGCTACTGTTGAACCACTTGCCAGTTAATTATCACAAGTGATTTTTTTACTGGCAAGTAAATTATATTTATGTGATAACCATTGGCTATATCTATACATGGGCTCCCAGTAAGTGGAAGTGTTCCTCAATTGGAAATCTAGTCTAATGCAATATCTCATTTTAAATCAATACATGGAGATTTAATGTATTTAATTACAGATATTAGTTTAGTTTATGTGGTCCAGTGCAAACTTCTCCATTACTTTGGCATAGGATGGAGACCCCCTGCGCTGTCACTCCAGAACTACCTTGTAGCTCAGCCCACTACAGCGCATGTTGTCCTGCAGATGGATTATAATGTTACATAATCAGACACTAAGGAATAGAGTATTTACTTTAACCCCGGAACTGGATTATCAGCTGCTAACAGAGATAGTTGATGAGTGATAACAGTCCAATGATGATCTTTCACCTTAAAAGAAAGGGATCAGTGGGTTGGTTTTAGAAAATCCAGGGTAGAGGCTAATTATTGTATATAGTTTAGAGTGTAATGCTTTATACACTGAAAACCACACCCACCAGAAATGAAAACCATTGAGACCCAATATACAACCATGGATTAATAAGCTAACAAAATGTCTGTAACTAACTAAAAACATGAGATTTTAGCATGCTAAAGGCTTATTTCAGCACCCCACGTCTTCCTGGTAAGATCAACATTTAACCTAACAAAGATGAAAACCAGGCTTTAGCTCTGTTGGTTAAAAAGAGCTTTCTCACAATTAATTCTGAACACAACACAGGTGCTATTTGGCGTTTTTGTTTGCTAGTGGACTGATGTGACAAGGAGGCACCTTCACATGATACAGAGTTAACAGGTAGCAATGAATTATTTTCCCCTCTGGCTGTGGGCAGGGTTGAATTTTACTCTGTCTCTATTGCTTGAAGTACTGGTATTTTTATTCATAGAAAGACACTAAAGAAGAAAAAACTGTCACTACAGGGGTTTGATCTTTCAGAGAAGAAAATAAAATTAAATGCTTGGGGAGTAGCCCTCACGTAAAATGATGTAAGGGTTTTAAAACTCATTGGATTATCTTAAAAAAGCACAGTCTCAAAGCTAAAAACAGGGTTGTTATTATTACCACATAAAAGGTGACCTCTTTTTAAATACACATTTTTTTTATGAAGACCTCAAAATCCTGCTTCTCAGAGAAATGAGTGGCCAAAACAATCCATAGATAAGCATTTAATAAGAGGGCAGCACTTGAATTCTGTGTAGCGTGTCAGTTATATTTTGTTAATAATAATTTCTCACCTAAATTGTCAAGGTCAATGAGCCCAAGCATGCTCAGTCAACGCCCTCCCCTCCTGCACGCTGCACTCCCAGACAACCAGGTGCTGTTCCCTGGCACTGCTACCAACAATTACCAGCCATGCCCATTAATGACTGCTTCACCCACATTAACTCTGTTTTATTTGGACAACTCCCTTCTTCAACAATGTCGCTCCATTTCTCTCTGAATAAGAACACACAGTTCAGTAATGACTCACTATATGCTGCACTTATAGGAACTCCTTTTTTAGTTGAAGTTGGTCAAGTTTAAGTGAATAAAGTTAAAACATTAATGTGTGCTAGTTGTGGTAATAGTTGTGGTTAAAGCCTTGAAAGGAGTTGCATTGTCTTTTGCATTACTTTTACTATGAAATTACTGATTAACCAAACATTTATAGTCAACAAAGGCTGTGTTGACCTTTCCACGTATTAAAATACAAAATCCAAATTTAGTACTTTACTTTTAGAATGTCTCTTTGATCACTGAACTTAAATTACAGTCATATAGTTATGCAGTTTCCAAAGGTTGTTTGTGTATGTCCTGTTTAGGATTTTTATCTTAATTAGCTGTCATACACTGGTTGATCTGACAGCACTGTTAAGATGAAGTTGTCAGGAGGGGACATGGTACAGCAGCACCCAGTGGGCATACTGCACCGAAGCAGCTCTGTCAGTCATGACCCAATGATGGTCAGAAACAATAAGGTCATACTCTACTTATTAATGAGAGGAAGTGAAATTAAATCATTCCTAGTTTATGGTAATAAATATGCCAAGTAAAGTAACAGCATGGCCTCATTTTATGTCTGGTTTAAGGACATGAACTGAACTAGGTTTGTTGTTGATAATTTTCTTTTTTTTAACTTAGATAACTTGTAATAAAATTGGGTCTCATCTGTGAGGATGTGCTGTTGTGCCTGAATTATAGAGCAACAGGGGAGGAGAAACAGAGTTTGTCAGCTTTATTGGATGAATTGTGGCCCACATAAAAGCAAGTAAACAAATGTCAATGGACAAGAAAAAATAAATGTCTTACCTCAGGTTGGAACACATATATTTATCAAATTGTGGCGCTAAAGAGCAGTTAGCTGTCATATGTACAACCGAAGGATGTATTTGAATTCTCAGTTTGACTTAAGTCAGATTGCTTACACCAAAACAAACAACAACAAAAAAGCAACAATTGCTTATGGTGTTTTTAGCCAGTTTATTCTTCAAGTCTTTCATGTCTTACTTAGAAGAAAGTCTGATATTGTTGAAGGCATTGGATATTTGAGCCTATTGTGTGAATAATATATGTGAATGAATCCCTTTGAGAGTGTATCTGCAAAAAGATTCTATAAACACTCCACTTCTACACTTTTTTGTTGTAAAAGGAACTATTTTAGTCAGAGACCAAAGCCTTTGAAAACGGTTTATTTTCCAGTGCTCAGTAATAATCAGAATCATCCTATTTTCCATTGTCCCACAGATTATTGACTCACTGGGTGTTATGATCTACAAAGCTCTGGACTATGGTCTCAAAGAGAACGAGGAGCGTGAACTCAGCCCACCACTTGAGCGCCTGATAGACATGATGACCAACACAGAAGAAACAGAGAGCGACCCCTGTCCTGACGAGGGCTACGAAGCCACAGAGGAAGAGGATGAGTGTGAGGAGGAAGAGGAGGGGGAAGAGGAGCTTGTCTCTGCTCCAAACACCAGCTCGATCAGCAGAATAAGTGGTTATCGAGACATCATCATGGTGGGTTATTAGAAATCCTGGAATTTTTTATTTTATGAGAACTGGATTTTGTGTATCTATAATGTGTATCTATAATCAGCTCAGAGAAACTAATTATAGATACACACAGTGCTGAGCTGCAGGTGATCAGTGCAGCCGCAGTAGAATTTACACTCTCTGTAATGCTCCCAAAATAACTGTAATAATTTACTGCAGTGTTTTGATCAGTCATGGCTTGCAGGATCTGGCTGATGAAGAGCCATGTCGGATGGAAATGGCAGAACAAATTATTGAACTCATCGAACTGTTCTTTTTGCTTTAAATATTTCCACCTTCATCCTGCATGTGATGTTCCCACATTTTTAGTTTTTTCCCACACTTTTACATCAGCATTTGTTAACAGATCAGCACATCCACACGTCATCAACATCACTCCAGCTCCAAACAAATTACCCTGATGGTGGCTGTCACGGTGTAAATTCCCCAAGCAGCCTCTGAATATGAGTCTGGTAATTATAGCCGTGTAAACACACCAGTATTTGGGGAATGGGCTTAGAAACTCTCACAGTATGTTCCTTCCACATAAAGAACTCGGTGTAGAACACAAATGTTGGGTCTGTTTGCTGCCTGTTCCTGTCTTGCCTGGCCCCTAATTCCTCCAACAATCATTCTCTTGAGTGTAAACTGCAATACATCGGTATGACTTGGCTAGATTGGATAACTGCACATTCCTGGCTGAATTCCTTCCTTTATTCTACTTTTCTGTCAGGCAGAGGAGGGTTGGGCTGGTTAGGGTTCAGCAAGACAAGAAGCTGACACAAGATGAAAGGACTTGCCAGTGACACGCCACACTAAGACGGAAAAGTTAGACGCTGAATGTGCTAATGTGTTTCCTGAAATGAGGAATGGCTACATACTAGTTGTCACCTTTCTATTAAAGCTGTCAATCTGGAGCCTTGAAATCTGATCTCCAAACTCTGACACTGGCAAATACAGTTATATGGATTAATTAACAAACATTTAAACTGCAGTTGTACTCCAGCTTTTGCAGTAGATAATGTTTCTGGTAAATAATGTTGTTTTTTTTGCAAATGCATGGAAACTACTGACACAGCGGTATTTACACATGCTAGCAAAGACTCGCTGCACAGGTGTCATTTTACATGTGACTTTCCCTTATGTTGTCAAGGAAGGAGACAGTTTTGTTGTTTCAGACATTCTTGTGAATAGCCAAGCCCAAAATATGCAATTATTCTGGTTCCCTCTTTTGTGTCATGGGAGATAAATTGACAACTCATCCATTACCCCAGAAGGCTGTTGTTATTATCATTCCAATCACAGTCACGTACCATAAAGGTCAGATAGGTGATGCTAGTCAAGCAGAGTCATTCTGGACTGGCGAACTGGACAATCAGGTTCATGCTGTTTGCAGATTGTTCTGGTTGACATGGTTTCATGTGTTTCCACCCATTGGTCTTGCATGCCAGGTCAGAAATGTGCATCATTTAAATAGAAAGTTAACTAAAAAGGTAAAACTCTTGGGTTACAAATATAGCAGAAAAATATTGGCCCTTAATTTTGTCTATCATGGCTTCTCTTGCCTCAACTATAAAAGGACTTACTTGCTTCTTTATTTCATTTCTGCCTTCTTTCTTTTTCTTTTGATGCTAAAAATAAACATGTCTATGTACGTGATTTCTTCATGTGTTTTTTCTTTCAAATGTAATAATTATTCCATAAGTACCATAAATTTTAACTCCTTCCCTTCCCTCTCCTCCCCTCTTCTTCTCTATAGCTATGTTCTTCCCACCTGCCCAGCCCATCGGACGCCCCCAACCATTACCAGGCTGTGTGTCGTGCTCTCTATGCGGAGACCAGGGAACTACGCACCTTTCTGGAGAAGATCAAGAGTGCCAAGGAGGTAAAAAAAAAAACTCTTGCCAGTGAAGACAGTGAGTTCGTGGTAAAACTGATTCACTTATGTATGATGTGAGTCACCTAAAGCTATTTTGGATACAATAGGCAACTCCTACACTTGCTTTTACCCACAATTATCACTCATCTATGATAAAGTTAGGTTGTTTTGCTAATTCATTTTCAAAATATCTGATTTATATGCATGTCACAAACATAACAAAATACAAAGGAAACTGAAAGGGATGTGGGAAAGAACAGAGAAGAAGATATAAAAAATCCCAAACTCTCTTGGCCCGGGGGTTTACCACTCTGCCCACATATGGGGATTTACTGTGTAGAATTCAATGGGTTGAAAAAGGATCAGTTAGGCTGACAAGCTCTCCAAATCTGGGGAAAGAAAATGCCGTAGTGGTGCCCAGAAACTGCACAATAGTAACAAAATAGTCCACTGAGTGGTAATGGTCCGGAAGATTGAGCCTGTGTGGGTCCCTTATTTGTCAGGCTAGTTGAGAACTGGTGCACTTGCTCACTTGCACCACGTGGCATGACTCAGCTCTGCATGGACATGAATGATCTGGCATCCTGTCTCTCATATGGGTATACTAGCTGATTAGCTGATTTATTTCTGTGGAGTATTGTTGTTGCAATAATTGTATATAATTACTGAGGGGTTCCTTTGACTTAACCAACTTTTGACCAAGATGCGCTGGAATTTACTGTTTTTAATTCAATTTATTTAAAACGGTTGGCATGGAAAATTGATGGAATGGTAGATGTCATGAGCAGCTTCAGCAGACCCAGATATTATAGATCAGTTTAATTTCTGAAAATATTGTCACACTTTATTTTAGCATTCACTTACACAAAACAGTAGGGCTGTACGGTAGGTTATTTACGTTAACCATTGTGAGCGTCAAATGTCCATCATCATTTATTTTCATGTCTTTGTCCCCTCACACACTCAAAAAAAGACCGCAATAATAAAAATTATACATTTAAAAAAAAAAAAAAATTGATGAAGTCTTAAAGCCTTTTTTTTTTAAATAAAAAAAATGTGCAGGTTGAAAAACATTTGCCCTACCCTCCTCAAGCATTCAAGATAGGCATCAAATGAAATTCTTACGCTATTTTTATACTCTTTTGTCTTCGTGATTGAGTTGAGGTTTAGAGAAGTCGCGTTGCTACATGATTTATCCCACAGCTTGTCAGACAGCATAGCTTTACTGTACATTATGTTCGCTCCTGCTATACATTCTCACTGTGACTTTCTCAGGAGACACGATTCATGCAAACAGTCTTATGTGGTTATAGAATCAAGTTTAACCTTATTACAGCAATTTAAGCAGCTTACTGTAAGGGACCACCAGGCATTAGGGGCTGCTAAGCACTTTATGCTACACTGAATGTTACTGGATACTCACTAATGAGTAACCATACACAGAACCATGCATCACACATTCTTAGAAATTAAAAGGGATGATCAGGGAGTCTTGTTTTCAGTTTCTGTAACTATTTGTGTTTCTTTTTTCTGTTAGTGTTCATCAGATTCTTTTATTGGATTACTGACAGTCTAGGAATACAGCATAAACCATACACAAGATTTTAATGCAAGGAAGGAGGCCTGAGCACAAAAAAACTTTAAAGGCAAAAAAAGGAGAAATTTCAGATCAGCAGAAAGTGTTTCTGAAGAAGAAATATGTTTCAGCAGTAAACAGGGGTGTGAAGATGATCAAAAGAAAAATAGATGTCAGCAGAGGAGCTTTTAAAGCATTCCTCCCTTGATCTAAGAGTGATTTCATAGATCATGTTAGATACATCTCCCCTGAAACAACTTTTTGATAAGCCAGAACTTAAGTTGAGTTTCTTAGTCATAAATTTGTGTCTCTTTTTGGTAGAATATTTGTCATTTGTGGCTGGGTTATTGTAAATTGAGTGGGTCAACAAGGAGGGTGATCCTTAACCTTAACCTCTGTGACATTTGAACTGGTCTACCAGAATTTTCAGAGACTAGATATTACCCTGAGGATTCAGCAGGCAGACAATAAAAGCAGCCATTAGTTGACTATTGATGTCTTTATTTTATTTTATTATCCTTTGGAACACTGTCAGTATCGGATGAGACAGATATTGACATGCTCATTTTAAACTAAATCTATTAATGAATTAACTAGACTGCTCTGACTACATGAGCAGTGACCATTGAGCTCAGTGGTCACGCCATCATCCAGTGCAGCAAATACAGTCTACTGAAATCCCTGAAACAAAAGAAAGCGATTTAAAACCACATTCTCTAGGTTTCCTCACTTTAATGTGTTTTGAAAAAATGGACAATATGGATTAGTTTGTGTAATTAGGCTGGTTTCTTACCTGGAATGTCAATTAAAACACAGGAAGTCAGGATGGATACAGTCAGCAATAATTTTTCTCTTTTCTCACCATGTTATTTGGGTTGTTAATTAGCCAGAAATGCTTCACGATCGATAGACCTATGTGCCTGCACATGCTTGACTTCTAAATTAGGCCAGATCTGATGTGAGCTTTTCTTACATGTTTCCTGTCCCTATTTCTTGGCTAGAACCTTCGCAGAATGGAGGGTGAGACTCAGGAACCTGTTCAGGACCTAGATGAGCTACAACATTCAGACTGGGTAAAAGATTATTGACTTACTATACAACTAAATTTAACTTTGTGTTTATATTTCTGTGGTTACATAAATTTAGCAAGCATGTTTCCTGATCACAACAATTATCATATTAAACCTTAATTGTTCTCGACCAGGCAAGGTTCTGGGTGCAGGTGATGCGAGATCTGAGGGACGGTGTTAAGCTGAAGAAAGTTCAGGAGCGTCAGTACAACCCACTGCCCATTGAATATCAGCTCACGCCATATGAAATGCTGATGGATGACATCCGCTCAAAACGCTACAAGCTACGAAAAGTCATGGTGAGGATTTGATTAATCTGCGCAGGCCGACTTTGGGCATTATTAGTTAATCTATTTGTTTATCTTATCTAGTCTACTCTGTGTTTGGAATAATAATTACAGAAAAACATCTCCTAAATTTTAATAAGCCTTATATATTTATTGTCCTGTTATTGTCTTGTTACTATGAAATGAGATGATGGATGATCCTCAGATTTTGCAGATTTTTTTGAAAAGCGTGATTAACATCAAGTCTAACAATGTCGTTCTAGGTGAATGGAGACATCCCACCAAGGTTAAAGAAGAGTGCCCATGAGATCATCCTTGAATTCATCAGGTCACGACCACCTCTCAACCCTGTGAGTAGCACATAACATGGTGCTGGTAAGCTGTCAGAGGATACACTCCCATTGTTATCCAAAGAAGGATTGGCTCTAGGGTGACTGGACTTGGTTGTAGGTACATGCAAAACGTAGACACCCCTTGCATTATGCAGTATACAGTGCTGCTAAACCCATGAACTTCCGTCAGCTGAAAGTTGGACTTTCGCAACATTTAGAGAATGTATGAAAATCGGGATATATTAGGATATGGTATGTTATGATAATTATTATCCATATTCCACTTGATTGTGAAAACAATGTGTTGCTGTCAGTTGTTATGCAACTATACTGACATTAGCAGTGGATGCCAAATGACTAGGGGTGACTAATGAGAAGCATAATACCAGGCTGAAACACGCCCCAAACAGTGACGAACAAAACAGTTGCGATATTAAAGCACTAATTCTGGAGAAGTCTGAGGGGGGAAATCTCACTGTGGTCTCCATGGTTGTGACAATTGAGTGCTTAATCATGTGGTTGTCCTGTCAGGTCTCAGCTCGAAAACTGAAACCCCACCCGCCACGTCCGAGGAGCCTCCATGAGCGACTGCTGGAAGACATCAAAGCGGAGAGGAAGCTCAGGCCAGTCTCACCGGATATGATCCGCAGAAGCCGCCTAGGTGAGCAGCTGACAGTTGCACACATAAACATACCATGTTTGTTTGCTGTAATAAGCGCACTAATGACCCTATATCAGTGGACTTTTGCAACATTCTCTCCAGCATAACTCACAGCTTCTTAGACTTTTTTGTTCAGTCTGACAAACTTAAACCCTTTTGTTTTATCTGCAGAGTTTTTTTGTAAAACTTAATGCATGGCTTATCTCTGTGAGCCTAGCTCCTCCACGTGAGACAAAACCATTTACCATGACTCATTCGCCACATCCATCATACTTACTCTTAACAGCCCTCTTCCTACATTGATCTGTGCACTTTATCATCAGAGTTGCAGTGTTTAAACAAGGATCACTTTGACTGCTGCCATGAGCCTGCAGTCCCGTGCTACACATGCACTTCTAGAGGAACTGTTGTGGTTACTGATAAATGTTCTTTGGTTTGGACTCAATCAACATTCCTTTTAATATTATTCCAGCATGTAATGCTGTTCTTAGTGGTTACTTTAATTAATGGGAGGTAGATTATCCTTTTCATGTGCAGTCGTCATAATTGGCCAGTATCCTTCAACCATTTAAACCATTTAATCAGATCTAAACAGCAAATATTTTGTCAGTCTATACCATACAGTGCTTCCACAGAGTTTTAACAAGGCTCATTTCTGTAAGGGGATTTAACAGGTTAACATGGAGAAGTTGTTGCATAATCAAACACATGGGAGGATATACAGGTTCTCTGCAACTTTTGCTAAATATAATAAGGTCTTTATAATCTTTGATTTTCATAATACATTTTATAAACTTGGATGACTCATTAACTTCATCATCCTTTAACTCTCACAAATTTCTTTTTCTTCCATTTTCTTCTGTTCCCTTGTTTCTTCTTCCAAACATGGGCATATCTGTCAGTCATGCGACCTCTTAGCATGTCTTACAGTTTTGACTCATCAGGTACAGTTTTACGTCACCTATTGTGTTCCTTTTGTTGTGCCTCGTCATTGCAGACTATTTTTGGTTTAGCTTTTGACTGAAACACACACACACCCTCTTTTATTTTTCAATTTAGTGCGTCCTTGCTGTTGTTATACAGCCACCTACTGTACCTGAGGAAGAGATGGTTCAACACAGTGCAAACTAATATCAGGCTGTGTGTCATATAAGTGTTTATTCAGTGTTGCAGATTTTTTGTTGTGAGCTTCAGAATAAGAACTCTACATTTCAGGCGTGTAACGAGTGATATAAATGAAAAGCATGGCCTGGATATAGTGGTTCCTAACAGGGACTCTCTGTGGTCTAGGTGATGAGAGAATAACCATTGAATCAGAGCCTGTGGGGTGAGATTACAGATCAGCACTCTGCCTCCGCCCTGCTCATCACCCTAATCCGCTCTCACTGTAGAATATGACAAAATTACATAACAACACTGAATCAGCAGCCTACCTCAGATAAATAGTTGAATGGCAGATGACAGTCTGAATGTAACACTGCAGACTCACAGGATGACCATAATCCAGATGAATGTACGGGAGTAACCTCTTGCACTGTGGCTGCACTCATCCTCTTTCTCTGTCTCCCTGGCAGCTCCCTTCACTTACCTGTCCTTTCTCTGTGTGTGATTGTTAACCACAACACAAACACTCCCTTAATTCACACCTTGTCTGACATGCTTGTTGCTGTCGAATCCTCCCTGTGGTGCCACTTCTGTTTTAGGGATGACAGTATTAAAGTGTGTAGTCGTACTGATGGTTTTGTTACTTCACAGGTGCTGGAAAAAGCATCAGCACGCCCCAAGACTTGTTTCGAAGCTCAGGTAAAACACTTGCGAAGTGATGTTTTCCTGGATAAGAAGCTAGCAAGTACTGGGGTTGTGATCTGTTGTATTGGTATTGGTAACAAAATTTGGATTGTTTTTCTTTCTTTGGAAGAATTAACTAGGGGAGCCTATGGTTGGGACATGTTGTTTGTGTATTCTGACTCTGTGATATGATAGTAACAATGCAAAGACACACATAGACACACAGGAGGCATGATGGCCAGCTGTTAGGATAAGGAGACAAGGAGTCATTAGAATTTATGGTTCATTATATACAACACTGTTCATAACCAAACATGTACCTTTCACCCGTAGACACTCCTGATGCACCCAGGAAGATGGCTGTTAGTACACAGTCCCTGGCAAGTGGCACCGCTGGACCCAGTCAAGGTGCAATGCAGCCCCTCAGCCAGAGGAAGAGGCTGCTCAGAGCGCCCACACTGGCCGAATTGGACAGCTCCGAGTCTGACGTAAGATGTCTGATTTTATTGGCTCTGCTTATAAAATGATCACAGCTTGTTCCCTTGATTTCCAGTTTGAAAATGGCACTTTGCAGTAACTGAATTATCTGTTTCTGTTATTTCTTAAGACATAAATTATGTTTGTGCCACAAAATGATTTGTGATCAAATGATCACCAATTTTCCAAACCTGCAAACTGAGCATGCATCAATTGGTTTATTTGAACAGACTTTTTGATAGCACTGCTGAAATTCTCTCAAAGATAACCAACCCATCCGTATTAGGAGTTATATAAATAAGGTACTTTTTGCGATGGAATTTTCAAAGTGATTCTTGTCTTGTGACGTAAACTTAATATGTTTTCTGGTTGACAGGAGGAGGCTACGCGAAGCAGCTCCAGTATGTCCACTTCTTTAATAGAGGACACATCACCTGAGTCCGTCATAGGGAAGAAGGGTAAGAGCTCACCTGGAACACAGTCATACACTTTCTCTACAAATATATTTAGATTATTTACACAAGACTCGAGTTTCAGTATTGTCATAATGATCACCCTTTGGCAGCCTTTTCATGTCTAATTTTTTTCTTCTCCCATCCCTCCAGTTCCTCCAAAGTTTTTGCCCGTCTCTGCCACACCACAGCCAGACAAGCGTCAGTCTCCGCAGAGGCGGCACTCAATTGAGAAGGAGGCCCCCACCAGTGTTTGCCCCTTTGCACCTCCATCCAGACAGACCTCCAAGTCTTTGGTACATAGACTACGGCTCCTTCTGTCATTGGCCATTGGCCATTGGCCAATATTTATTAGGGCCTGTGCAAATAGATAAATAAAGACTCTGAGGTTAATGATAGATCTCTAAATTCCCACCTGATTTTACCAACACTGCATTACAGACATAATGGGTCATATGTGTCAGTTTTTAATTACAGTTAACATTAGATGATTAAAACAAGATGAAAAATCTTTTTCTTTATTAGTGTAACTATGATTATTCTTCTCCTTTAATATCACTGCTATCAGTCAAATGTAAATCAGTCTGAATTAGAAGTCCAAGAATACATGTTTGTCGAATAACAACTTGTACAGATGAACTTGACAAATTTAAATTACCTCGGCCCTAATCTGCTAAAAACAGTGAACATGAAATAACATCAGTTAGATTT
>JAPZDZ010000008.1:11814596-11832253 GCA_029783805.1 Acanthurus tennentii | reverse complement strand
GATAAATCTGCATGATTGAAAAGCTTGAGCTAAACAAATTTTATCTTGTTTGTTTAATCACCACAAAAACCAAAGTATAAAAAAACCTTTGTGTTGTGGTTCTAAAGGTGGTTCTGTGCCGGATCTCTTTCTTGTTTTTTAAAAAAAGAGAGACTTCCTGGAGTCTAGGCAAGCAGTGGAGAATCCATAAAGTCTTCATCTTTTTCCCTACAGTTTCAAAATACTTTTTAAATGCTGATGCCTCCACAAAAACACTTGCATCTCCTCTTGGCAGTTTCTACTCCATCACTAATTTCAATAGCAAAGCGGTAGTTTCATCCATGCAGGCAGAAGTTAACTCTATTAAGTTGTGTTGTCACAGTATTATACACAGAACTTATGACTGAATATATTCAAGAATTTTTTTTTTTTTTTACCTTTAAGCTTTAAAAATTATAATTCTGCCACAACTCAGCATGATTTGTAGAATTACAATATTTGTTATAACAGGGGCTTTCTGTCTTCTGCTTCACAGCTTTGCCCTCAAACTAACTATATGCATATCCCTCTGATGCAAACTCTTTTATTTATTAGTCCACTCTTCAAACTCCCGCGGAGCAGCTGTCCTTAATGTGACGATTACTGACTCACGGATTTCTATTTTTGTCCCTTCCAAATTATCTTGATGCATCCATGCAGCATTAGACCACATCTCCCTTATCAGGCAGCCCATCACAGCTAACATTAACAGAGCTGTGTCAACAGACCATCTGTGTTTGTCTACCCATCCCTCTGAATTTCTCTCCCTGGACCTCTCTCTCTCTTGCTCTCTGCTTTATCTGTTGCTTTTTCTACATGCTTTGTTATCCTCCATCATTTTCCTCCTCTCCCACAGTCTCAGCCTATTTTCCTGGCTGGAGGGTTTGTGATGATCCCGCCATTTAAAGAGTCGGAATTTCGCTGGGCTATTAGCAACACTAAGTCTTTTAATCACGTCCGCGACAGCTACTGATTTACTCCCACTTACGGGGCCCAGCCTGCCTGACATATTTGAACCTCTGAATATTAATGAATATTATGAAGTGCCGGTGACTGGGAGTGATGATTTTTAAATAAGACCTGCTAGCAGAGGCCAAGAGCTCCTTCTGACAAATTGCATCAGAGATGAAAACTCGAATCACACTCATGTAGAATTTATATGTACGTATAATCACATGGGATACCCTCCTTGTTAGACGTCAATAATGTCTCTGAACATTTTGTTATGTAACCAATATATGTCTAAGTGCTGTTTTGTAATAGATTATATATATATCTTAAACTTTTGACACTGTTACCATTTGCTGAGGCTGATTCATAAATTTACTGCAATTCAAATAACTGTGAAAGTGGATCATATCAGCAGTATTTGAATCCCTGAAGCCTTAAAAGAGAGCATTTATGATCAAAATTAACAAGAAGAGGATAAAATTGAAGCAATCACTTTCTGAGCAAATTGTGCTGTTACATCATTAGAACTGAGGCTGTAGCCAGTTCACCAGCAACATCTGTGACTGAGTGAATCCTTACCTCGTACCCTCAGAATTTCAAGAATATCCAAAATGTCTGATCCGTCTGGTCAGAAGAAAATCAGGTGCAAGCAGAAGAAGACCAAAACATTATCCAGAGAGAAAGTGGCTGGCGTAGTCAGGGAGAGAAAAGGAGCATGACATAGAGAAACGGCAAGGCTTTCCACTTAGGCGCTGTGGAGCTCGCCATGAGGCCACTGTATACATTCCTGCTGCTAAGAATAGTATCCCGGACCACAGTGACTCCGGCCAGGCCTCTCATGTGACACGGAGCTGTTTGGTACCCAGTTGCCGGCTTAACAGCTCTGCCAGGCCCCAATGGACAGAGTGTTTACAAAAGCCAGGGGAGGGAGAATCATCACAGGGTCCTGAGTCAGCCATTGAGCCCACCCAGGCTGGTGTTTAATCAAAGTGTCCCCAGTCTGCTAACCTTTGTCCATCTTTCTGTGTTGTTTAAGTGCTCTTCTTTCTCCTCCTCCTCCTCCTCCTCCCTCATATGTGTAACCCAGGATGAGGGTAAATATAGAGCAGCGCTGATGGGCCAGCTTGATCAGGGGAAACAGCTGTAGGATCTGGGCTCAGTCTATCTCAAGGTGTGTGGCTCTCTGTGTGTTGTCTGTGAGTTCACATGGCTGGAGATGACGACTGCTATTACTACTACTACTACTCACACATCTCAGGTGTCAGTTACCTTGTGGAGACCTTGTGTACATCATGTTGTCATATAGCATCCATGCCTCAAAATATCCTGGATGTGATAAGCATCCGCTTTAACACTCGACAGCTTTTCTGTTACTCTGGACTTTTTTTTGGACACATTTACAAAGTAAATAGGGATCTAAATGAAACAGAATACACCTGCTTTTTCCTGCGGTATGTTGTATATAAGTCATCAGAGTTGTAGGTTATATTTTAATCATATTCATAATATTTACAGAATATGTATAAAGTAAATTACTAGAATTTTTTACCTCCAATTTAATCAGCAACAGGGTTCATGTCATGAAAATCTTATGTATTATAAATTTAAATCTTTCATGCTTAAAAAGAGAGAAAATTTGAGAGTATAGGGAGAAAATTTGTAGTTCGTTTTAATGTAAATTCATTTGTTTCAAGTCTTTTTATAGACAAAGTTAAATTTTCCACATAAGAGAGCACTAACTTGGGTTCCTCTTTCTAGTTTCAACACCTGCACACTAATTTTTAATAAACTCTTACACAAGTTGCTTTAATTTGAAATCAGATTGAATTTCTTACTTTTATTTTCTCATCCTTTAATAGTTCAGTAGACATAGTGTTCATAATGTCTCATGTCCACATCAAAACCAAAACCTCTAAACAGACATCACAAACAAACATTGCTTCATTTTACAGAGTCAAAGCCTAAAAGACTGGAAACTGTGATATTGAGGAACAAGTAGATTCTTTTACCTTGCAGGTAGAAAAAATGCACCTGGACAGAGTCTCTTGTAACATTTATATGAAGTCACTGATTGGCAAGATTAAAAGAGATATGAAGCATATTTTTTCCTTTATGTCATGACTGTATTATCTGCTCATTCTCTTAGGGAACGGATACGGTTCAGAGGCATAAAACCCTATTTTCCTCACAGTTGAATCTCTAAGTTGTCATTTCTTTATCTCACGAGTGGGCCTTATCTCGTACTTGCACCTCTTGCAGCTCCTGAGGCGATGAGATGAAATATTGTCATGTTTGTTCAGCAACACATAACGAGGAACTGGAGTTACATCTGACAGATTGAATGACAAAGCTGCAAGAAAGTAAGCTGTCAGCAAGTCAGACATCATGACATGCAAGCACACGCAGCTTTTGACTTTGTTACACCGTGAAATCCTACACTCTGTTACCAGTTACCAAGTGACAGCCTCATGCTCATAGGTCACAGTATGTGACAGGTTCCTTCAGGGGCAAAGCTGAAAATTGGAAAAAAGATGTGTTTCTTTAAAATGCAGGCTGAGGTGCGAAGTGAAAATTAGAATTTTCCACCTTCACTTCATCTTTCCAGCTTTAAAATCTCTATTTCTTGATCCAGCGATGCTCTTACAGCAGAAAATCCAATGATGGCTTAAGGGACTTTTATTTAAATCCACCGACAAAGCTTTAAAGTGAAGGATTTAAAGTGCACCTGTGAAAAACAAATTGCTGTTTTAAGAAAATATTAATCGTCAGTGTTTGCTTTTTATAGTGTTATAAGTCCTTAAAAATCTGAAAAAAATATTTCCTTACAAATATATCTTGATATTGTTTTATTGCAAACATAAGGTTTGAAAAGGTCCATTTATTTTAAATTGATTGCTATTCATGAGTGTTTTTAAGACATAGAA
Organism: Acanthurus tennentii; assembly: GCA_029783805.1. Classification (NCBI taxonomy): domain Eukaryota; kingdom Metazoa; phylum Chordata; class Actinopteri; order Acanthuriformes; family Acanthuridae; genus Acanthurus; species Acanthurus tennentii. The sequence goes on along the minus strand of JAPZDZ010000008.1, from coordinate 11,828,360 downwards.
ACTATGATTTCAGGAATTAAATAGCGAGATTCGCTGTAGTGGAAAAGTTCTAAGAGATCGATAAACACACCGTGTGCTTATTATCTTTCCATTAGATTTGTTTACAATAGAATGTACATATAATGACTTATCATGTAACAGGGGCCAAGCAGCTTACTTTGCGCCCTAGGGGCCTCCAGCAGGTGAATCAGTCCATGACCTCAACTCCACCTGACTACTTGCTCAGTAGCTGATAAAAGGCTACGTACGTCCGGACCAAAAGTACTATTACTTTAGGCGAAACAGTATTTTCCATGACACCGGTTCAATAAGTTTTTTTTTTTTTTGGTCTGCTCGCGCTCTCGGGCCCCATTCACATCCACGGTCACGCCTCGACCGGAAGTGACGAATGTGGCCACGAGCGTGACGAACGGCTTGTTCGAAAATACAACAAGGAAGTGGCTGTTTTATTGTAAGGAAAATACTCAGCGGATAAAACATCTCCTCAACTCGGGGGACGCTTTGCTCGGCTGCTGGGTGTCGGGGGGGGGTAAAGTCACCGTGGACTTACCCGAGAGCCCGTTACAGATCGTCTCGAGGGATTCTGCCTTTAGCCAGCTAGCTAGCTAGCGATGAACACGGACGTGGAATTTCACATCAGGCAGAATTATCCGTGGAACAAGCTCCCAGCTAATGTCAAGCAGGTACAGTGTGTTCACGTTTCCACGGGGCAAGGTGGGAGGGGGACACCGCTGTGTCCTGAGGGGGGTGAACCTGTCAATGTCACCGCGGTGATCTCTGTCATACATACAGTCAGCTGTCAGGGTCGTGCGACTCGCTAACCTCCTCCTCTGCAGGAGCTTCATCGTTCAGGAGCCATAACCGACCATCATTACATTACAGCCATTAAGGCTGCGCTGCCTCTGCTTAACTTCACTGACATCACATGACTGTTTGATAGATGGCGCCACATGATGCTAGCGCGTGGATGTCACCTGCAGAGGTTGCATTCACACCTTTGTGCACAATGCGTAACAGACGTGCATTGTCGTAAAATAATAAGGATCTTTCAGCACTATTATTCTATATAAATCCTTTCCCCTTCTTAAATGTTGTGCATTTACGCAAATATGTGGCGGTGAAGGGGAGGCGGATGACTGCACATGACGTACAGTGGCTTTGTGCATCCCTGTGCGTCCTTACCAATGCTGGTATGACTAACCAACCAGTATAAGTGGAAAACCTAACCTAGGCCCTAGTTGGTTAGATTTACAGGATAATTGTATGTCGACTGGCTTGTGTTGATATAATTGAAAATGTATGAATGTACCAAGTTTTCTAAGTTCTTCTGTCACATCACAGATACTACATAATGCTGTTGTTTTCTGTCACTTCTAAAAAGCTGTGTTCCTCACTGTTAGGATGAAGTTCCAGAGAAAATAAATAGCTATGACACTGAAAACTGGAATGCTAGTTTGTTTTGACTGGGTGAATATGCAGTAACTGAGAGTGAAAACGGTATATTTTCACAATGAAACTGAAATATAAACACAATATAATGTGGATCCAACACATAACCAATACCTTATAAACCTTGAAAGGCCTGTATTTGTGCTGGCGCCAAACTGGTGTATTTGACTTGGTCCATCTTTAATCAGTTTATTTGGAAGTAGCATAATGTTAAGAGCCTTGAAACGGGTTCTGTGTTATTACCTGACCTTTAGGCCATGTGTACAAATTTAGTTAAGACCCCTATTGTTTCAGTTTTGCATCTTCCCAAATGGTGTTTGATCAAATAAGCAGACACTAACTTCGGAGCTAGAAAATATTCCAGCAAATAACAAATTGCATGGACAGTGGGAGTTAAATGATGTTAAGTGGGGTAGCTCATTCTGGTCCTTTGCAGGTTATTCTAACCATTGCTCTAACCTTTATTGTACTCTTTTCCTTTGCAGAGTTTGGGGAATTCTCAGCGTGAGTATGAGAAGCATGTGCTGCTATACAGCATCCGCAACCAGCTGCGGTTCCGCAATAACCTAGGTGAGCAAGTTTGTTCCCCACACCAGTGCTTAACGTACACTTTGTCCTGTACAACACATCAAATGGACTGGGATAGTGTACATTCGATTTCCAGTTTATCAGGTTCTTTTAGATAAAAAAGAGTGCATTCCAATACAATTGCAGAGCAGTAAATCCTTCTGTCAAGATGAAAGGATGAAACTCATTATTTCAAGTGCATGAGCTTTACCTATGTACATTTTTAAAAACTGGCGCTAAAACTGTAAACCATAACTGTATCGGCCATGTCAGCTTGCTAACAATCTGTATCACAGTAACATTTCTGATACACTTCTAACTTTAAAATGCAGAATGAATGATGTAAACAATATGCTCAAGCATACTTTATTCACTTAAGTAGTGAGTGATGGTAATGCCAGTTAAGCAAAATGTTAATGAAAATGATGTTTGATAGTCTCTAAATAGCTGTAATTAACTTTATTACCTTCCTTGTGACCTTTGAAAGCTTGCGTAGGATCAATACTTCTTTTTTTAAGCTTGTATTGATCTGATATAGTCGATATAGTATTAACACTGACTGTGATCTGACTGCGGGTGTGTTTTACGAGCAGTGCGCCATGTGAGGAAGGATGAGCGCAAGTATTATGAGGAGCTCCTGAAGTACAGCAGGGACCACCTGATGCTGTACCCCTACCACCTGTCTGACATCATGGTCAAAGGGTTGCGAGTCACTCCTTTCTCCTATTACATAGGAATCATGGAGGTAAGCAACTTCTTCTGTATTGTGTAACAAAAGAGGGATGATGGGTGTTTGATGTGAGTCTTTTCTTTTATCATAATTTCAAAAAGCAGCTTCTTATACATCTGAGCATCTATTAAAAAGGCTGCGGCTCTTTCAGTAGTGTAGAATAGCTTTTGTCTGAAACCCAAGACAATAACACGGTGATTTCACAATTTCATCTGCACTTCCAGAACAATGAGCTGGCTGAACTCAAAGACTCAAAGTAGAAATTCTTTTTGTGCGGCGGCAAAGATTCTCTAATTGGTTTGGAAGCATCCAGTCTCTCTTAAATTGAATTGAACAATGTTTTTTAATTTCCGCTTCCCTGGAAACCTCTGCAGAAAAGGCAGTTTCTGACAAATCTGGAAATGCAAAAACCTATTGCACTAAGGAGGAACTGAGCTTTTTTGCAACTCCCTGCTGTCTTCTGCAATGTGTTTTTTTGTTACTTAAAAATTGAAATATTGCACATCATATGATTCACCAGAATAGATCTGTACTTCTATCAATTTGTATAGTCAGCATGTATAGAAGAGAAGCCTCTGTGTGTCTTTGCTGGCTTTAAAAAACATGTTAAAAAGAGGAACACTGTAACTTGGCAAACATTACCTCTCCATACAATAAGAGCAGTTAATATTAAGGACTATTCAGTTAGTATAAAAATATTCTGCTGTTGTAGAGGAGCGTGTGGTGTAATGCGTTTCCTCTGGTGATAGGCTTGACATCAGTCAGGCACTAGGTGTCAGTCATTGTCTAGTGAAGCCTTGTGCACCAGCTCAGGGAGACACAGAGGACTAATCCCAGAACAAACACACCCAGAGAAAATCTATACTGTTTGCTCCGCAGTCAGTTAGGCTTTCTCTGCATGACGGCTCACTTTCGCAGATGAAGCTCAGTGTGTTGGGAGAGGCTGATACATCCACAAACAGACTCACAGAGAACCAGTCTGTCGGAGACTTTGACCAGCCGGGTTTTCCTTGACTTCTGACATTTTCAATGAGAGAGCCCATGTGTTCACAGGGCTGGGAGTGTTGCTTTTGAAAAGTATATCACTCTGCATATAATAACTCTTAATGACAGTGATGCACCTGTCACCTGTTTTGTTTCCATCATAGCTAATATCATATGTATTTTTTGTGTAATTTCTTTACATGTTGCCCTCAAATGTATCTCCATTGCATCCCAACTTTGTTGTTACGCAGAGAAAGTGTGTGTTGATGCTAGCTGCCACATGTGATTGTTCCACATTTAGTATACTTCCTATTTCATAATAACAGATACTAGCATGACTAATATGCCCAGCGTTCTTTTTTACTACTTAACATGTACACATGAATAAAGACAAACCATCTGAGCTTCAGCTCATTATAAGGACTCCACCTTCTTCCCTGGGCATGCTAAACTAAACTTGATGGAGCTTTAATTGTGGCTACTAATTTGCCGAAGGCTGTGTCATATTCTGATAATCCGTTTTAGGCACTTAATAGAAATGGGGAGTAGAAATTAGCACGGCCGCCCAGATCTGCTAATCCTGTTATTAATCAGAGGCAGGGCCGCACAGAAAAGGGGAGAGGAAAAATGAGTTTAATTCTTCTTTTTCTTGTCTCCTCTCTTCCTTGTTTTTTTTTTTTACCTCCAGGATATTATGAACAGTGAGAAGAGTTATGACTCCTTGCCCAACTTCACTGCTGCTGACTGTAAGTGTTTTTTTTAACCCCTTTTCCCTCAATGCCCCCCTCCTCTCCCACACTGTTCAAAGGACTTTACTGGGGTTTTGTACCTACAGTTCCTGCTTTCTCTGCACCTCTGTGCCTCTGTTGTTTCTCTCTCTCTCTCTCTCTCTTTTATATCTTTTACAGTTCTTGTTTTACAGAGCGAACAGTGTATGAGGTGGAAGAACAGTCACAATGTAAAGATGAAAAGTTTTCAGGAAGCTTAGGGATTTAAATGAGGGTTATGAGGTCATTGGAAGAGCACTTCATACTTTTAGGGATATCTGACATGGTCGTATTATTCATTGTGCATATTGGCTCTTTAGCACTACAAACAAACCAGAGCTCAAAAAATGTATATTTGATTGACAGAAATGTTTTAGCAACTGTTTAACAAATTGTTTTAAGTTTTATTTTGGTTTTTTTTTTCAAAAATTGCAAGCGTTTATTGGTTTAAAACTGATAAACTGTGATATTACTCTGCTTTTATGTGTTGTACACCTATTATAAAATTTTTAGGTTTAATGATCACAGGGTCTGTTGATCACAAGTAATTTGAAGATGTCACCCTTAGCTTCTCTAATAGTTGGAAAAATAATTAGCAAATGTATTTCCTTGATTTATGCATTGTTTGCTCTGCCATTGTAGAGATGCCTTTCTTACATGAATTGCAATTCAGGGCTTGGGCTTAATTTACAATGTAAATCTAAATGTGTCCAAATGTTTTTTAGGAACTTTGGCTATTTTTGTGTGCGTTAATGAAGATTGTCACCTGGGCTGCCAGCCTGTTGGCAGATGTAACATATGTCTGTTGTTTATACCATTTTCCTGAAAGATGCATCTGTCGTTTTCTGAGAATTTAATTTGCTTCTGTGTTGTATTTTTTTAAATGCCGCAGGGATGGAAGGAAAACCCACCTGTACTTCTGTTGAATAGCAAAATAAAACCCTGCTGGTTTTGATGGTTCATGAGAAAAATGGTTTTCGAACCCCACTGACCAGCATTACTAATACACATAAACATTTCTTAATATTTCCATAACCAAGCCAGAGCACTGTCGAAGTAGCTTTAGGATTGACTAATATAAATCCCATTTCATGGTGAATCGAAACTGCTTTTCAATCTTCTGGTGTGTTACTGAACCATAGAGGAGCTGTGTACCTCAGAAATTATTGTAAAACCAGATTAAGATTGCCTGAAAAATGAGAGTCAAGTGTGTGGGCAGCGGAAGCATTCTTTGACTTTCTGCTGTAGAGTGAAACGGGCTCTGGCTTTGGCCTGGAAGTGACTGAGCCCTGGCACTACAGGACCTCCATGCTGTGGAGACAGAAGGCTGACGGCAGGCTGCCGTGCTCGCAGGCGCCTCTCTCCTCTAATCTCCCTGGAGGAGCTTTGGACGTGTGTCATGCAGAAGTGGGTGGATGGAGAGGCAGCGCGAGAGAGTTTTTTTTTTTAATGTGGGCGGATGTTTGTGTGTTGTGTCTGTGTCTCGGTGAAGCAGCATGATGTGCATGTAGGTTTCTGCTGTGTTAGGAGGCCGAAATGAGAACATCCCTCACTGGTCCCTGTTTGCATTGGCAGTCGTCCCAGCACAGTTTGCTTTCCCCCTCTATTCGGGCCTGCACATCAGAGGCTGGAGGAGGTGACACAAGAATTTGGAGTTCCGATTTGAATACCTCTCTACTATAAATCCATAAAACTTACCATAAGACCTAGTATTTTCTCAGACACAGAATAAATAATTTAGTTTCTGATAAAAATGCACGCACTTTTGGTCTTATTACTCTCAGAGAACTCTCTCTGTGTGTTGGTTGATGGATTAGTAGTGCTTTGTATGTGTGTCAGGGGATTGTCTCAGAGAAGGTGTGTTGGTATTTGTGTGGATGCACTCCCTTAGCAGAGCTTGGATGAGTCACTGTTCTGAAGCTCCTTCTTTTTCCAGAGTAACTCTTCAATGTGATGCTGTAAATATCCAAAAAACTAATTTTCTGACTTTCCTCTCGCTGTAATTGTCTCTAATTTGTTCGGAATGCATCAGAGGTTGCTAACTACTGACAATTTTCTGCTGTAGCGTTAATGTGCAGTGATTACAAGTTTATGGCCAACTTTTAAAGCAATATTGAACTTTGGTTACCAATTTCTCATCATCCCACAGGTCTGAGGCTCCTTGGCATTGGGAGAAACCAGTACATTGACCTGATGAACCAGTGCAGATCTTCCAAAGTAAGATATTTATGTTAATTTATTTATTTACATTTTTTTGTTATCTTAAATATTTAGTTATTGCATCTCCCTTGATTGGGTAGCCAACACCAAACTGAATTACAGTTGCAAACTGTGACTTTAATAACTTTTTAGCTTTTCAGTTCAGCCTCGCTTTTGACTTTTCAACTTATAAAATGTTACAAAACCATTAAGAGGAGGTTGTCTGTGTATTTGGGAAGTATTTGGCAACATTTCACTTTAAAATCTAATTAAGCACCATTTTTCTGAGTTTTGAGTGAGTCCATCTCTCTTCACCTGCCTCCGTTTCCATCTTCCTTGTCAGAAATTCTTCCGCAGGAAGTCAGCGCGGGACCTGTTACCAGCCAAACCAGTGGAAATCTCTGTGGAGCCATGGTGGGTGGCGCAGACTGGTTACATCACTGAGGACGACATCAGGGTAAGACCAGATTGTCTCCTCTGGTCTTTTTAGCTTTTCAGTTCAGTTTGGTAGTAGACATTTGTTCAGATTTGTTTTTCAGGGATAGCAGACTGTGATATATAATAACATCCCATTATGGTGGGAGGAGAGAGGACAGTGCAGCTTAGGTCTTTCATTTCTTTGACCTTCTTTCTCTTTTATGCACATTAAACACATTATTGATCTACAGAATGAATGAATGTTATGTGTCAATGTGTTAATTTTTTACCCTGAGCTCTTATTTAAATTCATACGCATATCCACCACACTGTAGTTGTTCATCCCATGAGCCTCTGTATGGCGTGTGGTGATTCACCTGACTATAAATAAGTATTTGCCAAGTTCCCAACAGTTCTTCTTCCTTCCACGAGGAAAAAACAAATAAATGAGAAAATAGGAATCTGCATAGTTATAATATGCAAATGTATTCATCCTCCTAGAGACCAGACCATCATTGTTTTGACTTCCACGGAAACAAAAACTGCATGTACAGGCAAGCTGTAATATTGTATGTTTGATGTGTATAATTACAGATCTGTTCTCCAGCAGAGAAGAAAGCCATTGATAAGATGATAGATTCTGGTCCTCAGCTGGCTGGATCAATGGAGTACAATGTGGTTTTAAGTGAGTGTCTTTTGCATGTTATGTTCCCATGCAAAACAACTGAAGTAACAATGAACACAAGAGCATCAAGATACCTGAAGAAAAGCAAATTTTTAGTCAAACTTTAGTTCAGTGAAATTGGCTTTATAGTTATAGTCAAGTCTGATTTTAGATTTTGTGTTCATACTTTTTTCCTTTTGATGGCACACAACCCAAAACTTTTGCAACTCTCAGCCTGGTAGGAGGTAAAGAAAATTTAATATGACTTGTTACAACTTTTATAATAACTCTTGTTAATGTAAGTAGTAATTTTTAAACACGAGGTGCATTTTTAAAACTTCTGAGACTGTTTCTGCTGCATATGCCAGTGGTCACAAAACATGTGGAACTCTGGTGCTGACGATGATAGTCGATGTCCTTTGAAATACATACTTACATTATTGCTTACACCATCTACATGCACATTGCTGCGCAGCCGTCTGTTTGTGCACAACAGGAGCTGTCCTAGAAGTATTTGATTTCACCTTGTATATTACTGTATTTGAGAAGTCTTTATAATGTAGGGTACATAACTTGTATGTAAATTAAAGTGGAGTAAACATTTGAAATACTCTTTAAAATAATATACCATGACAGAGTGGGTTTGCCTGCTGATCTCAGGGTTGGAGCTTAAATCCGCAGCTCATGTCCACATCCTGAAGTATTATTTTTTGAATAAAAATGCTATTAAAGTGCAGTCAGAGATGCTTTAAGGCAAGAGTGATAACGGGGCACAATATTGCATCTTAAGTGTTTAAAAATTTTATTTATTTATTTTTTTAAAGCCATACTGCCTCTGGACCTTTTTTTTTTCAAAGCATTTCACAGTGGATTACTGCAGTCCTCCTTTGTACAAACTTGATCTGCTGCTGTCTTTTCTTGAATTAGTCCACCTTTTTAATATCCTGTCTCAACAAGAATTATGGATTCAAGTTACCTCCAAAGGGCTATTTTTATGGCATTATAATCCTTGAGCAAAGCATATTGAGATCTAGTATTATTGAATAAAGTTACTGTTGAAACTACTGGGGGCAGAAAGTCTGATGGAATTATTGGTTTGTCTTTTATACCTCCCCACTGGTACATCATGAACAAAGCTCTCATGCTCTACTCTCAAGAAAGTAATAGTAATTGGATTTTGACATTAAAAAAAAAAGAAACGTGGAGGAACATGGAGGCTGATACTTATGTTCCAGTTGAAGGTCTTTCAACTGTGTGCTGGTGTGAATTTCAAAGATGGAGCACAGGCGCTGAGGTTGTGTTCATGCAGTTTAAATGTTAATTACAGAACAGTGTGACAGTGATGAACCTTCGCCTCTGGAGTGCTGGTGACGGAGTAAGAACTAATGTAATTAAATGCAGGAGACGCAGAGCAATTTAGATACAAGTAGCTTTAAAAGGAACAATGAGTGAAATGTGGCCAGAATTTATGTTTGAAATGTTAGAAAATAAAATGAAAATTATCAGCTGAATGGGAAGAAGTTCAGACACAGTTCAGACATAGTGTTCTAAACATTGGTATTATATTGATATCTACTGAAGCTGGAATGCTAACAAGCCAGTCAAGCCTGTTCTGTCTCGAATTTAATTGCCTTGCTAACTCATCATAAGACATACTTCGAGAAAACTCTACATAAACAAAAGGAAGAAAAACTCACCACAGCCATCTTGGTTTGTCTTTCTACTGTTCCAACAATCACCAACCAACCTTCTTCCACCTCCTCTGATGCTTCATGCCTCTCCTGTCCCCACTTGCTGTGTCTTTGTAGTCCATAGAGTCGGAGTCTTGGCCACAGCGGCTGTAAATCACTTCTTAATTACAATCCTTGTCGCCAAACTGACCTCAGTTGTTCTTGGAGGCTGTCCTCAGTCCAGGTTCGGTTATGTTTGTTTGAAGGCTGCTTAAACTGATATAAATACCAAAACCCATCTGGTGCTCTGAGCTCCTGTTTCAGTCAGACCTATCAGCTAATGGGGCCGCTAGCTGCAGGGCTAACTTAGCCAACAAGCTATTGGCAGCTACCACCGAGAGCTGAAAAAGAGCCACAGCAAAGAGTATACTGAGCAGCATTAGCAGTGTACTTTAATCAAATGCTGCCCCCTATCAATTTTACACATGGCACCTTTAAATAAGATTTTATTAACTTAATTTTTTTTGTTTACTGAATGTGGCAACAAAAAATGTTGAATAAATATGACAATAGCATCAGTTAATCAATATTATTGTTTGTTTTCGTACTCCAGGCTTGTACAACCGCGGCTTTATCTACTTGGATGTTCCCATATCTGATGACAGCTGCATCTCAGGTACAGCAGTGTGTGTCTGTTTGTGTGTGTTTAAACATCCTGCTATTATTCCTCCCCTAGTGATTACCTTGACTAAACACCATGTGCCTTAATTACAACTGTGGGAACATAAGCGAGTGTTATGGGTAATGGACTGATCTGAAATGCTGCCTAATAGTGTCATTATGTATACATATAGTGTTTAAGGAGAAGGCAGTAAAAATAATGTATTGCAGAGTGAGACAATGTAAAAATAAAAAAAAAAATCTCATTGGGGATGTTTGCACAGTTGTTGCTCACTGTTTGTGTCTCTCAGTGCCCCCGTTGGAAGGCTTTGTCATGAACCGTGTCCAGGGTGATTACTTTGAGACGCTTCTGTACAAAATCTTTGTGTCCATTGACGAGCAGACGAACGTAGCTGAGGTAGGCCTTAGAAATGGGTTTTATTGTGCTCGCCTGCCGTGCTCGTTGAATGCAATATGACTGTGTGTTTTTGTGTGTCTGTGTTTATCGATCAACTGTTCAACCAAAGCCTTTTTTTCTCTCCCTCCTCCCCTCACCTCTCAGCTGGCAAATGTGTTGGAGATCGACTTGGACTTAGTGAAGGTGGGTATCAACTTGCAGCAGAATGTGAGAGTCCAATTGTAATGTATAGACTTAAGTGCTGTTTTTTAGAAGGAGATGAAAAAAACAGTAGAACTAAGGGATGCAGCTGCTGCTTTCTAAACAGATGCTGACAAAAGGTAATTTTCTCTGGCTCCACTCTTGTTTTGTCTGGCTATATAGTCAAAGGCACAGTGTGTGGCATTAAAAAGACATATTGGCTGTTTCAGTCTTTTATGTCTAAAGATGCACTGTACTACTGTTTTTACAGGACTTTATAAAATGACAGAGCTAATGATGCAAGGAATAGCAGTTTTCAAGTGCAAACGTGACTTTTAGATTGGATATATTCACATTATAATGATTATTTTAGCACAAAAGAACAAAAAGAGTACATTGCACATTCAGACTATATAGCTGAAGTTATTATATAAAGCACCTTTAATTTATGTTTGATGGCTTCAATTTTTTTTGCAATATTGCAGTTTGTTGTATTTATATGTTTTATATCACTGTAATAAGGTGGTACATTGTCATTACTGACTTTTTTGTTGTCATAGACATTTCAAACGAAATAGTGTGCAAATCAGTAGAGAGAAACAGAGATATTATGTAGCTGTGCAGCAAGTAAACATTCTGCACAATTTGCCTGTTGCATTCTGGATATGTACCCACACAGTTGTACACCTGTGAGTTAGACTGTGACACACACACACACATACACATTGTTTCAGATTAGATCCATCATGCCCCATGACTCTACCAGAGGGCTGAGCAGCACCGTTCCAGTTGAATTGGTGCTCGAGTTTGACCCAGTTTTCCCCAGTTTCCTATTCAGACTGTATCAGACACAGAGCCAGGCTTTTCTCTCACTGTTATGACCTCCAGTGTAAAGGGCCGAACTCCCTCCTGTCCCTCAGTCTCATCTTGTTATTGCTGCTGAAAAGCCACACTTAAGAGGAGTGGGAAAGGGCAGCAGTTGCAGTGAAACTCCAGGAGACACCCTGGTAACTTTAGAGATGATTGAGATGTCTGCCAGCTCTCCTTTGTGCAGAACTTTTCCCATCGTGACTTGAGTTTAACTTTCTCTTGCGTAATGACTACCTCATGGCTTGAGTCACTTGAAAAAAATTTTCCTTGCTGTGCTTCTTTTGATATGATAAGAGGGTGGCTAAGAGTCGACCTTAACTTGCACCACCAGGGCATTAAGGTGTGGAAGGCAATCAGGCGGCCTGTTCAGTCTGAATAAAAGATTTAACCGCACAGCTAGTTGACGACTGTATAAATTAAGGAAGTAATGAAAAAGCCTGCCAAGAGTTATGTGGAAAGTACGCAGTGTTACCTTTTTATTCCTTTTTTTAATCAGTTTGAGTCACCAGACATACAGTAATGACTTTTTATGTAGATCCCTCTCGGGAATTAAACAAGCATTACCTAAAAGAGTGTTCAGGTAGTTTTTAAGCTCTTTTAGAAACCTCACAAGTCTGCACCGCAGTAGAACTGTAACGTTTTTTGGACACATTCATCCATTCCTCACATTTTATATTGTATATTACATATTGTATAGTAATAAAGTGGTTAGCCTTTTCCACAAGACAGTGATTTCTTCTTTGTTATGCTTGGAGTCTGGAAGGCAAAAAAGTGGCCTTTAATTGCAGTGTTAAAGATAAAAAAATATAAAAATAAAAAGTATCCATCTAAAAACATTTTTAAACACTTGGAAAAAACATTATCTTTGTCATAATTACAATTTGTTTTTGATTTAATTAGCATGCTTTATTAAAAGCAGAGAATATTGTGGGTTATGTTTATTGCAGGTGATTTGGAGCTATGTAGGAGAAAAACAATCTGATGAAAACAGCAGCAGTAAACTTTAAGGTTTTTGCATCTAGGAGCGAAAACTATTCATTTCTCAAGAGAAAATTTTAAGACAGTTTGTGATGTCAGATGTGAATCAGACTTCTTGTATTTTTACTTTGTCAGAATGCTGTTTCCATGTACTGTCGCCTCGGCTTTGCTGTGAAGAAAGGTCAGGTGTTCAGCTCAGACCAGCTCCACCCCACCTGGAAGAACGCTCCCTCTGTCAACAGACTCAAGTATGTGCTGGCTGAGCCGGCAGCCAATATTAACCATTTATCCTCCTGTAATGGCAGTGGTGCTGTGTGTTCAACCATGTTTGTTCCATTAACAAACACCAATTCATATTCCTGCAAGCATTTCTATCCAATAGTTTAGATTATTAAAACAGATTGAAAACACTTTAGGTCACTGCTTTTAATTATTTTTTATTGACCTAATATACAAATTTTATTTAAAATAAAACATCATTATCATCAGTACCCCTATGCTTTTTCCAATCACTATCCTGTTTGTTAGGAGCACCATGGACCCTCAGAAGATGCTGCTGTCCTGGGAGCAGGGCAGTCCTGTCATGGAGGGAGGCTCCTCTGCCACAGACACTGACACCACCAGCCTGGAAGACCAAGGTCTGTCTGACTACCACCCACACCGACACAAACTCTGGAATATCTGCAGATTAATACACATCCCCATGTATGAACCCAAAGCAGAACGTTGCTTCAGAAGTTCTGCAGCAGCAGCAGTAGCAAATTAATTCCTGAGAAAGCCAAGCCGTGCCTCTGCAAGTCATTCTTTTATTAGAGTTTGTCTGAAATGGTCCAATTTTCTAATTTTAATTGTGTTATGCGCTGCTGGTTTTGCTTGGACTAACAAATTGGATATTAAAATGGCTATTCATCAGTCACATTTACATGTAAATAATCAATCAAAATTAAACAGTTTGATAGAGTTGGTCTGTGTTAATATATCTCAATTTCAGGAAATCAAAAGCTCATATCCACTCTTTCAGAATGATGCAGCCATCCTGTTGTGCTATTACATGCACTGATGTTCTGTAATGTCTCTGTAGCAGACACAGCCAGTGTAAGCAGCCTGAGCATCCCAGCGGCACCCACAAAGAGGATCGCCTTCCTCTTTGACTCCACCCTAACAGCCTTCCTCATGATGGGCAACCTGTCTCCGGTTAGTGACTGGATGCA
>JAPZDZ010000008.1:11801981-11812148 GCA_029783805.1 Acanthurus tennentii | reverse complement strand
GTCCTCAACAAGAACTACAAGCTGTTGGTCTCGATGGCGCCGCTCAGCAATGAGATCAGACCAATCAGCAGCTGCACGCCTCAGGTATGACCCCTGGAGAGAGGGAGAGCAGAGGAGGATAGAACATGGTGTGCTGGGATGTTGGATCAAACTTTGCTTGTGTTAGAGTTGTGTGTTTGTGTTCTAGTCCATTTTGTGCTCTGTTTAGTTTTGTTTGCACTCTTGCTGTGTGTCCACACTTGTGTGCCTGAAGTGTATTTGTAACTGTGTGTGAATGCTTTGTGGGCACTCGGCCTGAAGTTGCCCCAAACAATAAAACTACACAAAGGGTGAGGGAAAGAGAGAGAGAGAATGAGGGGAAGGGAGGCTCATGAGTAATTCCTCTGCCTGGCCACAGTCCAGCTTTCTAGCTGAGCTCAGAGACACAGAGAGAAGAAGTTAAACTCTTGTTGTGCCATTCATGCTGCTGTTTATTCTCACACTGCTGGGACTCAGCGAAGTGGAATTCAGTGAATACCTTTCTTTGTTGGCTTCTCACATCTCTAATGTGACACACTTTCTCCTCTGTCTCTGTTGATTCGAAATGACATTAAATAGGGAAATATCCTTGCATGCATTAGTTCTGCTCTTGTACTCTTATTTATGAGCATGTATTTGTTTTGTCCCTGCAGCACATTGGCCCGGCCATCCCTGAGGTAAGCTCCATCTGGTTCAAGCTGTACCTGTACCATGTGACCGGCCAAGGCCCACCGTCTCTGCTGCTCTCCAAAGGCTCCAGGCTCCGTAAACTGCCGGACATATTCCAGGTACGCCTGAACTAATAATTAAACCAGTTTAAGGACACAGATCAAGAAAATGTTTACTGATACGGAAGCTTTACAAACAAAATAAATCTCTTTGAAGTTAGATAAGAAAAGTCCAATGTGATTGGTAAAACAATACTTTGAGTTTGATTAATGATGTGATTGGACAGTTTTCCGTTCCCATTAGATACCTGCCCTTTTAAATTTCTAAGAACAGTGGCGGTAAAATTTCAGGCTGCTTCCTTTTTACCCTTCGTCAACCTTTACTTCTTAACAAAGCACCTGGTGCATCACAGTCATTCCACACCCTGCACCTGCGTTTTCTTCCTCAAAGGCCTCCCAGTCATCTTGTTTTTTTCTTTTTACTATCCTGGGAATTTGAGAAAGGAGACAAAAGAGAGTTTGATGCAGTACATTCTCAGGGGAAACAGGTAGTATCATGCAAACAGATTACTTACTTACTTTTTCTTTTTCTCGTTGTGTATGTTTAAAACATTTTTCTTCAAAATGTTAATTGTTAACTGTAGTAACAATCAGGATATTTTTATTCCCTCACCACTGTCAGAACTAATTAACTAAATAGAAAAATAACAGCTTAATTTCATGGAAAAGTCATGGTTTGTAAAATCAGCAGCAGGCTGGGGGTTTAATTATTTTAATTAGTTAATTTGGTATAGAAGTTCACATGTCAGCATGAACACAAGAGTGATGCTTCCTTTTTTCTTACCAACTGTTTTCCAGTTACTGTTATTTAGCTCTTATTTCTTATGTCAAGAGACCTATGTTTTAAATAAATGCATTCTTTTTGCTCCAGTCAGGGACAGAATGAATAGCATGTTTAATCTCTTTTAGTGACTCACATTAATGGATTTTTAAAAGCCTTCTGCTTGACTTTTGTTCTTCTTTAGCTGATTCCCCTGCTCACTGTCTGATCTCACTGCCCTTTGTACAGCCTGAAAGGCCATCAGAAGATCAGCCGTCACACTAAGCTGCCATAACTGCCCCTCATGACAGCACAGAACAATTGCTATAAACAAACCAAAAGTGTAAATGAGTTTATTTTCATTGTGAATTAGAAAATGTTCAGCAGGACATATTTAGCCTGCAGACTGTTTGATGAGTCCTGTTAGTTTCACTGATTAGCAGCAGTAGAAGCATCCTGTGTCACATTGTTTCTCTCTGTTCAGGTCTACGACAGGTTGTTGATCACTTCCTGGGGTCATGATCCTGGAGTCGTCCCTACATCCAATGTGCTCACCATGCTCAACGATGCTCTCACGCACTCTGCTGTACTGATCCAGGTAAACACACTCACACAAGCTCCAACTTTACATTGAAGGCATGTATGGAAGGTAATACGTCAACTCTCTATGTATTTTCAATGGTTCAAAGTCTCACTGTGCGAATATATAAACTGTACTTTGTGTGTGTGTGTTTTACCCTCAGGGTCATGGTATGCATGGTCATGGAGAAACAGTCCACATCCCGTTCCCCTTTGATGAGGAAGATTTGAAAGCAGGTGAGTTATAATATTTGAATAATTTGACTCTTTTCATCTCATGGTAAACATATATAAGAGAATAATAATAAAAAGTCTTAAAACTACTTCTAGTTTAAGTCTTCTGAGGAGCATCAGCCAGATGAACTTGTCAATTGACAATATTATGAGTCATACTCTGGTAATATCAGCAATAATATATTGTCACTGCCAAAGAGATTAAATAACCTCAGTAAAGTTGTGCTTTTTTCTTTGGTGACTCAAATATTCAATTTTTGGCTCTTACGGTTTTAACTTGTCACATATCATGAAAAGGATTTGGATCCTCTGAAATCCTTTTCTTTGTGAATTTCTGTGTCAAGCTTTGGCTTTACACTAACGCCGAAGTCTCATCCCATTAAATACATCTGCTTTCAGAAAAACATCCTCTCTGAATAACATATTTTATATGAAGGCCATGCAATGCAGATATCAAAAGAAGTATGCAAGGACTGCATTTGAAGCATCGCACCAATTGTTGTGTCATCTCTCTCTTTCCTTCTGCAGAGTTCTCGTACTCCAACATGTGCACACACAAGGCGCTGCAGAAGCTGAAGCAGCATGTGGACCTGGAGCACCAGTGTGGTTACATCACCATGCTCAACTCCAACAACAGGCACCGTCGCAGGGCCAGCGACAGCACTGAGTGCAGAGGTGGGGAGCTAATGAAAACATGCAGCCTGACGTACAGTCGAATTAGTCACAATGTCCTTGCCTCTGACGGCCATTGGCACTGTTGGTTGCAAATTAGATAAAGATTGCTCACAGTCCAGTTTAATTATGCTGTTTGTCTGCTTAATTGTGCTCCTCATTGCAATAGCCTTTGCTAATGGACGCGGATCGAACACTGTTAGCCTTTACTTTGAGATTTACTGATTGAATCTTGCTGACGCAAGGGATCAAAGTTTTTGCTTAACATAAATTTTAATGCACACAAGAGTGAACACTTTACTTTAATTGAAAGACCTCTGGTATTTATTTAGCAAAACAAAATAGTTAAAGAAGTTTAATGAAGCTTCTTAGCTAAAAAGTATTCACTTTGTTTGTTTTGCTGTGATCATTTTCCCTGAAACAACAGAAATGCTCATGTAGATTTGTCACTTTTCTTTAAGGGGACACCCATTTAGGTGGAGGCCTGGACACTAACGGCAGCACAGAGTCCTTTGAGCTTGTGACAGAGGAAAACAACGGAGATGGCAAAGCAAAGACAGACAGTGGGTCTACTTTTATCTTCAAGTCACTCTATGAGTTGTTTGATGGTTTAAAGAGATGGTAAATAATCAAAGCCAGCACGTTCCTCTTGATGGTGTCTCATATTGTAATATGTGTTACTGTCCCTTTCTATCAGCACTTTCATCTGAAGATGAGTGGGTTCCCCTTGAGCTGTGCTTCGGCATGCCCCTCTTCAGCTCCGAGCTCAACCGCAAAGTGTGCCGAAAAATCGCCTCGCACAAACTGTGCAGCAACGAAAGGTAATTTACAAAAAAAGGAAGGAAGAAAAAAAGACTAATCAATGTCAGAAATTTCACTTCTGTTTAATACATTGACCGAAATGTAAAGATGTGTGCTGTAGAGCTGCTTAACTTAAGCTTTGATGTTTTACAGCCTTCAAGAGCTTCTTCACTCGAGCCGAAAGCTGTCGCTGAAAGTGTTGAGCTTTGTTCAGTCATTCCAGGTAAAAACACTCTGCTATCTCTTCAGATAGCCGCTTGAGAATACTTTGAGAAAGAAAAAGAAATAACAGCAGTTTAGTTTTACAGGCTGAGCCCGTTAGATTTACTGACATCAAGGCTCCTCAGGTTTGGATACAAAAATGTCTATAGTCCTGTTTTTGGAGGGTTTTCAGTCTCATTGGGGAAAAATGTTGACAAAGAGGTTTGATTTGTCTTAAGATAATTAGACATTTCAGCTGTGGTCTCGGGAAAAGTTTGCTTCACATGAGAAAACAACATAATTAAATCTTTCATTTGGAAAACAGGAAAATAAATGAGCAGAACTGAAGTGTATTTTTTATCACTTGAGGTCATGAAATAATTAAGTCATGACTTTGATTTAAAGTGTGTAAAACAATTATCAGTGACCATGACCGCTCCCGGCAGCTATTTCATTAAACCTTTTGTTCCTAATATGTGTAGAACTTTATAAGATGATACAATAAACTACTTTTTGCACCAATCAGTAAGTGATTGTTTTAATTTGGTTGGCATCTTGATGAGTATGTCAACCACATAGAGATATTATCATGAGATGAACCCAGCCAGGTTCAAGATAGATTTCTAATAGAAGGTAACTATAGCAACTTAAGTGTTTTAATATTTTACTGAAAGATAAAAAGACAGTATTAACATACTTAACAGGAAGTTTTGAGTATCGCACTCATACTTGTGTCCTGAAAGTCACAGGTCAAACTGAAGAAAAACACAAATGGAAAAACAAGCAAAATAAAAATGCAAAACAATTATCATAGTCGAAATTAAGTGCAGTAACACGGGGTTGTGTGAGAGACGGGTATTGAGTTGATTTGCAGATTTGTTTTGGTGCATATGAGGACAAGTGTTTCAGTCAGTAAAGAGGAGTGAAAACAAGATTGAGACAAACAATTTAATAGAAAGTAGAAGGACGTGATAAATATGTAGTTGTTGCTCAAAATGGGAACATCCTGTCTCCTTTGTGTGCTGGACGGCCATGTTACATTTTTTACCAACTGGATTTGTCTCAAAGTGTTTTCGAAGGCTGTAAATCAGACAGACACCATTCTATCTTTCCCTTCCCGACTTTTTTTTTTTGCCCTAGAGAAACATAACCTTGCCCTTCATTCATCATCAGCTCTGCCTGGTGATCCGACCCGATCTGATCTGTAACATTTGCTCTGTGTTGGCAGGACGGCATCCAGCCCTCTGACCTGGACAGCGGCGTGTCGAACCCTCTCAGTCAGCCCGCGGCGGAGTCCGGTGTCCCCCTGCCCGCCCTCAACCTCCTCTTCAAGGACGGGCAGCTGAAGGAGTGGAGCGGGCGGGCCCCTCCTCCCTTGGACATCACAGCTCTGCAGAAGGACCAACCCACATAAGCCCCCGGAACTTCCAAATTAGGTCACGAGGAAATTCGTATCTGAGGTCCAACCCTGCATCTTCATATCCAGTCACAAGGAGATACTCAGACGCCTTGCCCTCCTTTACGTCACTATCCATTCATGGGAAAATTAGCCTGGCCAGCACTTTGTCATATACCTACTGTATGAGGAATCATCTTTCTGACAGTGAACCCAACACTTGTTGAACCCCCCCCTACTCCCTCCCTGTGCTGTTACCCCCTGTGGTTCCTCGTATCCGTAGCAAGGCAGTGTTATCTGTTGGAGTGGTGCTATTATCACTGTATACAGCAGTGATGCAGTTAAACGTCACATAACCTGAACACCATTTAACTGGAAAAACACAAGCACTGTTCACCGCTAACAAGCCCCACCCCCACCCAACCAAAAAACCCTCCAATCAATGGATGTTTTGTGATCCTCAAGCGCGGAGTGTAAAGCAGTTGATATTGTATAGATGTTCTGAAAAAAAAACAAAAAAACGGCCCACTAAATAAACAAAGAGTTGAACAGCCTTCTTCAGGAATCATTCGACAATATGCATATTCTAGGACCAACTTTTTGGACTGGAGTACACATACAGACCCTCCCCCACCCCCCCGCCTCCCTGTGTCGTCCTCATGTTAAGTGATCTGATGCATGATACTGCTGCACAACTCATATCATAGAAAAATACTTTCCTCTTTACTTGTAATCAGTATTTGGGGGCATTTATTATTTGCACTGCGCAGGGTTTCTCCAAACCTGTGGATGAAGTAATGTCATGTAAAAAATGTTTCTTTATTCAAACGTTGGATTCGTCGTAGTAATCTTAGAGCTCACGTTTACCGCAAGAGAGTGTTTCTTCTTGGAAACTCAGAGGGGTTAGAAATTGACGGGGCATCAGAGAAACCTGAAAGCTGTTTTTTTTTTTAAAAAATCCTCTGTTTTCATTCTTTCTGTATTCAAGAGAACACCAAAGACCATTTTCTTTTCCTGTGTAATAAGTTTTTCAATCTTTTATCTGTTTTTCTGTTCCTACTTTTTATTTCGCTGCCTTATAACTATCAGCCAATCAAAAACTACCAGGTCTTTGATCAAATCTTTGGATTTGATTTGCTCATGTTTAGTTTTTTGCCTTTTTTTTTTAGATTTTAAATGATTTCAGATAATTTATGTGCATTTGAATGAGTGTATATAACAAATAAAAGCAACAACACTGGGTCACGAACCACCAGCCCCGATGAGTGTTTAAGAATTCGACAAGATTAATCAAGTGTATCTAATTGCAGAGAAAGAGAACAGTCAGGTCTGTGTGTTTGACCCAGGCCTGTTGCCACTGTTGCCTGCCAGTATGTCTCCCTGGATGGACTCCAGTTTGTGTGCAGTGCAGTGCAGCGCACTCTTGGCCGGCCCACCACACTCTCCATGGGATTCTGTTTACACCATGTTTTGAAAAATGGGGTTTGTAGTCTAGAGAGGAGAAGGCAAGTTTCGCTGTGAAGGCTGTGACAGACCCACGGGATGGGAATGCTAATGCTTTACCCAGCGTTTCAGAGATGCGATGGCCCTAAAAAGTGTGTGAAGTCTGTCATGAATTTTCAGTGTGGCTCCAAGAATACTTTTTTATTGCATTTAGTGATAACCCATTTTGTTGAGTTTCTTCTGCTATTTTTTTTTGGGGGGGGGGATGGAATCTGCCTATTGCAGTTTTTGACCCACTTGTGGTTGTTGTTTCTAATAATGTGACGCTGGAATAGACAAAAAAAAAAAAAAAAAAAAAGAGACTTAACACGAGGTCCCGTTGAAGCATGATGACTGTGTAGAAACTGTTGTGTGTATGTTGTGTATGTGTGTATTGTACACCTCACTCTTGGTGTGTTTTCGTACACGCCTACCTTTCACAGTAAGAGTGCTCTCCCTCAATTCTGCCTGTCTGTTATCCAGTTGCAGAATTCTGTCATCCAGATATCCCCCAGGTATACATCCGCCACAATACTACGGTATTTAAAAAAAATGCTAGTTTTATATGTCAGCCTATATTTTAGGAAATCTTTGTTGTAGCTTGTTTAATGGGACTGTGAATATCATTGAGTTATTAATGATAATACTCTTGTAATTAAATGGGTTAAACAAAGAAGAAAGTGACATTCCTTCAACATTCCCTGCCTCCATCCCTGCCCCGTCTCCCCCCTGTGCTCCAGATACATATTATTACGAATAAATATGTAAAAAGTATATGAAAATATAAATAAATATGTAATAACTTTTTCTTCCCTGAAAATGCTTCTCGGTGTTGTTTTTCCTGGTCTATACTTTGTGGCTTCGCATCGCTGATTCCAGCCCTCGCTGCCTCTGAATTGCAGCCAATCACATTACATGATATTAAGCCATCCTCGGTGGATGTTTTCCTAGCCAGGTGGAACAGATGGTGCGCAAGACGCAGCGGCCCGGATGCTGTGTCCATCTGCCTCAAGTACACACTTGTTCGCCTATCCTTGTAGATTTAAATGGATGCTGAGCTGAAAAAACAATGTCTGATACATGGACACGAAGCCTTTGAAAAGCTGTGAAAAACCCACCTTTTTTTTTTTTTTTTGAGAAATATTAAGGTGTCAGTCTGTGGCTGGCTATGCCCCCAGTGGACAGGTGGAGCCCCGCCTAATTGACTATGTCTCCCAGGCCTCCCTGCTCCAGTAATTTCCCAGCACCACAAATTACAGTGTGTCACCAGGGGGGCACCAGGGGCGTAAACTGGGTCATGCCACCCGGGGATAAGAAGCTCCAAGAAGCGGTCAATTGGGCTGCATGTCACCTTTCTAACAGTTCATTTCTCTCCCAGCACCATCAGCCCTGCACTGCTGGAGAAAGGTGTAATACATGTGCTGAATTCATTTTGCAGATTTGTTATTTTTGACTTCCATCATGTGCTTTGTCAAACTGGGACTGCTGCAAGGCTTCAGGCTGAAATGGGAGAAAAAGCTTGGAATAGAAGACAGAAATAAAAATGGCTGTGCACGTACACATTACATGCATAAGCTTTAGCCAAAGCTGATGAAAAGTCAGCGAGGGTGATGGAGAAATTATACAAGCTTCCTGCACACGCTGCATCATCTTGACCTCATTTTAAGTGAAACTGGAAGTACGACATTTAGATAAAGTTCCTTTGAATTGTGTTGCATCATTACCAGGTCAGTTCACACCAGAGTTAATTCCTGCTGGGTTTAATAGATCGGCTACCCATTTTTATATTGAACTTACCTGCACTTCAAACAAATTTATAAATAGTTTTATTCATCTTGCCAGAGGAGCCAACATGGATGCAAAAATCTATTTGAACAAGACTATGAGTCAGCAGCCGTGCTTGCATATCTGTAAGGCATGGTTTGTTTACCATGCTATACTTTAGTAATAATTAGCGCTAATCATAAAGTACAGCTGATGGAAATGTGATTAATCCTGTAGGTATTTATCCAAAGTCTGTAACCTTAGGCCAGAGCCTGTTAAAAAGCTGTGGCATTGCCAAAGTTATTGTACTTTATCCTAAGGAAGGCACAAGTGCCGACAGCAAAATTCATGGCACAGAGATTTTATTAAACACAAAAGTTCACCCTAACATAAACCTATACAGCATCTGGGGATCATGAATGACATTGCTGACTTGTACACCTTGTTTTCACACAGATTTTGTTTTGTGTCTGTAAATCTGTGTAACATATGTATTACATCACTGCGGGGGTGTTAAGCCAGATTTGTGAAATTAGCCAGAATTAAGTGTTAGCTTAATTTCCCATCGTTTCTGTGAGCTGACTTATTTTACAACAGACCTGTTTTGCTAACAGACTTAACCCCACTGCCATGATGCAAGTACAGCTCATGTTGTTGGTTTCCACTTGACCTGGAAACCTGCATGTAGAAACCTGAATTGAACCTTGTGACCCAGACTGAACCTCACTGCCCAGGGAATCATTCAATCTGGATTACAAATGGCTGGAAATCACACGGTTTGATCCTGTGCAGCTCCAGGAAAGCTGTCTCTTAATTAACCTGATAGTCTTAAGGAGTTCTGTCCAAAGGCATCCATGCTAATCTGCTGAGTCCACTGTGACCAATAAGGCCAGTTCAGACCAAATGGAAGGATAAGAAAGAGAGTACTTCTGTCTTTTGAGACACGTCCTCTGTCACACTGGATGACTTTGCAGTCAGTTTGTAATCAGACTCTCCTGTGGGTCTCTGGCTCAGTGACGGGGTCAAACTCAGGTTCATCTGCTCTGTCGAGGTTTGTGTCTCTGTCTGTCCTCTTCGCAGAGTTCAACATTTGTTTCCTCTCACAGCTTGTCAGACATGCTCACACCCCTCAGCATCTCTCTCACTCTAGCAGTCGTACCATTTCAAGGACAGATGTTTTCACACAGAGGCTGCTGCTGCAGCGTGTGCCATTTTTTGGGCCATGCCGAGCACATTCCTCTTGCCTGTGGGATGCGGTGGTGAGAAAATAGCCCATAACCGAGAACGAGTGTAGGCAGGCCACAAGCCACTACAAATGTAATGGAGACATTATGGTCCCACCAGGAGATGGAGAGGGAGCAAATGACTGCACAGCTTCAGTTCATTCCAGGACAGACAGGTGGTCAAAACAGTAAAATATCAGCAGATGTTGGACCCTGCACAGCCCTCCTCCCTGTGCGGACTTTTAATTTGTAATTGGGCCACAGTCAGCCATTAAACTTGGTTGGAGGCTTGCCTACTCTGTATTTTTT
>JAPZDZ010000008.1:11776472-11791555 GCA_029783805.1 Acanthurus tennentii | reverse complement strand
CCTTGTTTTCATAGTCCTGCATTTGCTCAAAGTGTCTCTGTCTGCCACGGGGAGGCTTCTGCTTATTGTCAAACCTCAGATCCAGGAGGAACAATGCATATTTGTTTTCATTGATAGAATCTAAAGGCGACGCTGGGTTGAAGAGTGTGTCTGGTAGAGTCTTTTTCCAGGTGATTTTCTTCCGGTGGCTTCACTGGTTGCTGACCTCCAGCCAGCACTGGGATGGTGTACTACTAAGTGTCAGCACCTCTATGGTTGTCTGTGCAAAACCAAGCAAAGGAGCTTAAGCATTTCAGGTTTTTGTTCACAAGTGACAAGCAAATGGAGTGAGAGATGGACTGGTGTTTTGGTCCTGTGCCAGCTGTAATACAGGCATTGGGCTGGACCATTGAGGTTAAGAGGGAGCTAAACCAGAAGTCAAAGCTTGTAATTTACCAGTCAGTCCACACACCAACCCTCACCTATGGTCATAAGCTCCAGGCAGCAACCAATAGAAATAGATGATTAACACAAACAAGTGGCTGAAATGAGTTTCCTCCGCTGGATGGTTGGACTCAGCCTCAGAGAAAGGTTGAGAAGCTCAGACATCCGGTGGAAGCTCAGATTTGAGACACTGCTCCCTTGTGTCGGAAGGAGCCAGGTAAGGTGGTTTAGGCATCTGGTAAAGATGCCTTCAGGGTACCTCCTTTTTGGAGGTTTTCCAGGAGAGCACAACACTCATGTGGCCTGGGAACGTCCCAGAATCCCTCAGGAAAGAGCTGGAAAGCGATACTGGGGACATCTGGAGCACCCTACTCAGCCTGCTGCAAGCCTGACACAACACCGGATAAGCAGGAGACAATAGATGGATGGATGAAACATTTACATGCTGCTGGTGCTGAATAACACCTAAGATGAATCAAAGCTGAGTCATTAGCCAATGTTTTGCATAAATCCCAGACTGTGTGGAGTGTAGGTGCATTGAGCGTGCTGTCTCTGTCCTGCACATGCATAAAAAAAAACCCCCTCTGAGATCAGAACAGTTACCAATGTGTGAATTATATATAAATATGCAATATGTTAGTGCGTCTGCCAGATCTTGGGGACATATTACAGCTGAACTCCGCTGCTCTGGCTCCATCGCTGCATTTACATCCTCATTATGTGGCAGTCTCTGCACAGACTGTGTTGGTTTGAATCCCTCCTGGCCGCAGTTGTTCCACTGTCTAACATAATCAGGCCCCTTTTTTTTTGAAAGTCCTCAAAGGCTGTTTAAAGGAAAGAAAAGCTTAAAAGAAAGGGTAATGAGAAGGAAGGAGGTACTCCAAAATCGATTTGCATTCTGCCTCTCCTCCTTGTGCAGCTACAATTTCCCCTTAGCAAATAAATTAACGGCAAGTTTCATGAGGCCGCCTGAGTAATTACTTGTTCAAAGTGCGATGCTCTTGAAAGCACAGAAAATTGTGCTGCACCACATTGCCAATTTTCATATTAGTTATGAATGCAGGTGAGTCTTTGTAATGACTGTCATTGCGCTCGCTCACAGTTATTGTCAAACAAAAAGTAATTTTTTAGAGTTCACTTGAGCGTACTCCCATCTTTGTGGGTGCATCAGCTGGCTTTCGGCTATTTGCAAAAATGGTGAGAAATATCAGTCTACTCTGATTAAACTACTGATAAAGGGAAAAGTACACACTCGTAAAAGCAAACTGTTCGTCTACAAATGTGGTCTTTCGTTTTTTCAAGTTTATTACCCAGTTTTTCCAGACATTCTGTTTTATTAGATTGGAAGAGCAGATGATGCAAATAGGCCGTAATGGCATATTCTCCTGAGCCTCTGCTGAAAGGGAGCATATTGGTCGTATAATTTTGATGGCGGATGGAGTGTAGTGGATGGGTAGATTGTCGAGCGGCAGCCCGTCTCTGCTGGGCTGCTGCAGACAGCTGAGGGCACGCTCTAACTGGCACATGCCATCTGTCTGGAGATCTGGGGACCAAGGTGTTGCTCCAAATGCGCGTCGCCATCATCTTCATTGTGAAATTGAAGCAGGACAGCAATCAATCATTTTCATTCTCACTCATGTAGCTGAGGTCGGGATTCAGGGAAGCTGAGGTGACAACAAGCAGTGATGTTGTTTGGAAAGAGGACAGTTTGAAATCTAGGCTTGATAATCAGCCTGGACGAAGGTTAACCTGATGACTTCATCAGCCTCAGACACCAGCAGTTCTGTCTCTTACCTGTTTTACGAGAGACCATTTGTTCAGATAGAGTGTCAGTATGCTGAGCATCCTTTGCTAATAACTCCACAGGCTGTTGAGGTGTTGTCACTAACAACTTTGCCAAAAGAGAGAAGTGACTCCTCTGGTTTGATGTGTAACATTGCAGAGTTCTGACTCCTGGGAGGTCAGCCAGCATGTTACATGACATATCAGTATTCATGAAATTTTACCCTCTCCTGCTTAAACCCCTTGACTCTCTCTTCTTTGGTCAGGTGCCTGGGGAGTACATCAGGCCAAATGAGCATCCCTGTTCTAATTGCTGCTCATTTGCATAAATGTCTGGCTTCCAGATGCCAGGAGTGTGGTGAGTACCGGATAACAGCTGGCTGAGTCACCTCTCCGGCATGTGAACTCCGACCTCTGTTGTGGCTTCAGTTTGGTGTCTCTTTGTCCAAAAATGTAATCTATTCAAAACTTTAAAGCACCTAAAATCAATATTTTAATACTAACAAAGAATTACCAGAGTACATGTAATGTGAGAGCTGTTGCTCATAGTGACAAACCTCTGCAGGATTATTACCAGACTCTGCCATTTCCCTCAGATCTATGGATGACTGTAGTGTCTATGAATTAATTGTGTGTTTTTCTGGCTCACAACCTACCCATGCCACCAAGTTTTTTGGTAAATAACATCAAATATGCCCCTTAAATATTCTGTGCAGTACCTAACAAGACAGATGCAGTTAGCAGCTAGCAGGCAGTGCAGCATTGAGCAGCTAAAGAACCCAACATTTCCCGCAGGAGTTGGTACTGATCAAAAACAGAGCTAAAAGAGAAAGAATATTGAACTTAAATTCATCGAGTGGCTACAGGAATGCTAATGTTGCTTTGTGACTACTGGATGTTCAAATAAGCGCTAAAAAGCAATATCAACCCAAAAAGTCAAATTGCAGCAGAGTGGTGTACACTGCTGCTCCCAAATGGCGTTTTAAAAAAAAATTGCTGCTGTAGCTTTCAAACTTTTTAAACATCACTGGATGACATGAGAGGGGTGAGGCTCATTATTTCCAAATCCAAACTGCGTTAAGAGAGAAGGTAGAGGACAAAGACCCTTTTTGGATTCGTGCCTCTGGTGCTCACCATGTGGTTCAGCTCCTGCGCTCTGGTTGCTGCCAGGCAGGTGCAGAGCCCTTTTCAAATAGTAACCTCGAAATATGATACTCACCCAAGGCTGGTATGATGGAGAAAATTAGTCTGACAGTCATGCTTAACCTGGAGTAAATGCCAATATCTGCAGGTCAAAAAGGAAACTTCAAGCTAAAATACAAGTTCAAACAGATTCAAATACAGTCAAGTAATGCAAAATATTGATCCAGCATTGTCTGAAACACGCATTTAGGTTTATTATCACTTTTACTTATTTCTTCTGTGTGCTCTAAGACAGTCAGAAGGTGTGATGAATGAGGAGTTTTTGTCTTTACTCAATTTTGCTTTGCTGAAAACATCAGGGGACACATTCTCAGAAGGAAAAGACATGATTACAGAGAGCTCGCTCAGTTCACACAGATTAAAATGAACTATTTCAAATCTGTAGTTCATTT
Organism: Acanthurus tennentii; assembly: GCA_029783805.1. Lineage (NCBI taxonomy): Eukaryota > Metazoa > Chordata > Actinopteri > Acanthuriformes > Acanthuridae > Acanthurus > Acanthurus tennentii. The sequence goes on along the minus strand of JAPZDZ010000008.1, from coordinate 11,787,755 downwards.
TGAGCTTTGAATTCGCAGTCTTAAAAAAATAAACAAGTTTACATTAATTTCTCTTGTTTATCTAAAAGAATAGCTCTCGAGTATTCTGCTCAACCTTGCATGCATCTCGCTTGCTTTTTGTTTCTTGTGATCATCATTTCCCATCATCCCATCGTCATTAGTTGGATCATTCAGTTCATGCATCGTTTCAAATTTGTTGTAGAAGTGGCCGACAGCAGGCAGAATTTCTCTAAAAAATATGAGACGTTCATTGGAATCTGTACAGATTTGTTTACAAGACTCCTTTAAATATTAATATGGACTGGCACCGGCAGAATTGGAAGCTATGTTTTAACTACCAGTTGCGTTTGCCATGCAGGCATGCCTGATGCTGTAAAACACAGTGTGAGCATGAGCATCATTAGCACTCATGGGAGTCATCAACACACACACACACACACACACATTCATTAGTTGCAAACAGATTCGTTCAATTCACTGTTTGCGAAAATAATGATGGGTGTTCACCAAAAACATGAGCTTGTTCAAAAACTACAAATATCCAGTATCTGAAAAGGATCTGTGTTTACAGCAAACCCCTAGCACTGAATCTGAGATGAGGAATGTAAACATGGTAAAAAATGTAGGAGGCACAACCGTGTTGATCCCGTTGTAATCTCAACAGTATTCCTCTTGAAAGTGAACAACACCAGAGAACCTCAGTAACCCTGCAAAATCAACTATAATTCACTTTGGTATTTACCAGAGGTGGGGTACCCAGGTATGCTCACTCACAGTGTGTGTAAAGCCGAGAATAATGAGCTCACACTCATGAGGTGAATTTTCATCACTCTCTGCCTGGTGGGTCAGCCAAAGCAGAGGAAATTCCAGTGCTCCAAGAGGCTTGATTACGATAATAACAGCAGAAAACAAAGGATCAAGTCAGCTGCGTGGGGAGCGTAAGGCTCAGGAGCCTTATTCTGATTAGCACGAAGGTGTTTTAGCAGCATGTAATATCAGAGGGAATGTTAATAACAGCGTGAAGAGTCACGCAGTGCCACAAGTTGAAAAACAACAAAAGTGTGCTCGGTTTACACTGTTAAGTGCATGTAGTTCATAAGAGTTTGCTTAAGTGTTTCATACTCTGCTGTGTTAGGCAGCAGCTGTATATCAGTGTTCATATTAAACTGATATATTAAGGCTGTTTTGCTGCACAGGAAGGTAAAAGTTTAACACTTATAAAGCTTTTCTATTCGTTTCCCACTTCGTGTAAGCAGGTTAGCAGAGCCATAACTACTTAGGGAGGCTGCGAGGTTGCAGAATTAGATGCTCAGTCATCTACATTGTTTGGAAAAAAGGAAATGTCCTGTTTTTGTTGGCTTTGTTGGTTTTGGAACTTGCTGGTTTTATTCCGGTAGTTTGGTTCAGTTTTATGAGAAGTAATTTGCATTGTTTTGTTTGGATAACTGCAGCAATATGAATAAACTTTCTTGTTGTTGTATTATGATCGTCCCTAACACCCACGCATTTACCACAAATCAGTCTTCACATTCAGGGCCTCTTTATCGCAGGAAGCTGCACTCATGGCTCACCGCTCAGTGAGTGTACGGCTGAACTCTCAGGCCCGGGAAGAGGCAGGTTATGAACCCCATCATTAGTGGGAAAATGTTACCGTGTGTGTGTGTGCATATGTGCATGGAGGTGTGTTTACAGGGGTCGGACAGAACGATGCCATAAAGGTAATTTACCTGTCCTTGCCTGCCTGAGGCTTGTACTGTACGGGATGCAATCTGAGAATAAGCCTCCACACCCGCACCTCAACCTATCAACCTCTCCCTTCAACAGCAGGCGTATGTGTCAACCAAGAGAAGGTCCTCATGTTTGCTGAGGTCAAAGTCATCTGTCAAACCGGCGAGACGGCTGGCTGGCTCCGCGTAGGTAATTGGTAGCATTGCTGCCTTCGAGGAGAAGCTCGACAAAAATCTCGCCATGTGTCAGGGAAGTTCATTAGAGGAGTGTAGGCTCTTGCCCTCCTCATATGCTGAAAGCAAACACACCCTGAATGCGACAGCACATGAAAGAGATACACATCCGTGGTCGTGTACGGTTGGCAATCGGAAACTGACGACAATATTTGCTCCAGGTGATATAAAGATGACATTCAGGAAGCTTTTACCTGCGTGTGTCCGGAGAGGTCGGTGGTTGCCATGTAAATTGTGGGCATAATGAAGAGTGTTTTTCAGGAAAGGCCGTGTGTATGTTGAGAGGTGGTTTGAAATGTGACATATTTGTGTCATAGAAATCTCCCCTGGTGATGTTTTAGTTCCAGGCCAGGGATAACGTCCAATCACATTTCAAGGCCAATTCTATGGTTGCCAGGATACAAACCTTCTCATAAGGAGTTGTTCCATTCAGGCTTTTTAATAGACAGATGAACTAAGTGGTGAAAATCAGGTAAGTTGTTAACCACCTTCCTTCTAATATTCCTGTTTTACCTCCAGAAGGGACGTTGTGTTTCTTGACCCTTTGTGTCTGTTTCCTTCTGTCAGTTAACAGAGCATCAAGTTTCTATAAAATGTGGTTTCAAGTTAGGTTCCCGCCGGGGTAAGATGGACTTATATTTCATGTGAGTAATGCCACAAAGTGGGCCTTTACAAAGCCTGTTACCTTTTCGCTCAAATGTCTTTGGTTTAAAGGGGAAGGGCTCAAATTTCACACATCAAAGTCTGTTTAAAAGGAGACGCATGAAGCCCTTTGTGGCTTCAGACAGAGTGATGTCACCTGAGGTAAAGTCAGTCAAGATTGAAGACTATGAGTTAAACAAAAAAGAAAAAAGGAAAAGAAAAAAAAAAGAAACTCAAGGCCACATGAGCTGCTACCAGCATAACACACCATAAGCTTCCAAAAACTGTCAACAGTCAAGATGCTTTGTGGGTAATATAGGCATTATTTTATATTTCACTGTAACTGCTCTTATCTTCAGCGTTTCCAGTCCAGGCAGCTGTTTGACAAAAACAAACAAACAAACAAACAAACAAAAGCAAAACAAAGCTCTGATAAACCATCTATACACTGTCTGACCAAACTATAGACAATCACCAACTAGCTTATAAACACAGTGGAGCATTTGACCCCAGGACGCTCAGCTACTTCCCTCAGAAACTTTTGGAGAATAAAAATGGGCTTAAATAGTTGACATTTGACTTGCTGCTGGCCAGAAACACAAAATGAATGATAATGCTGCTATAGTAAGTAATATCTTACTTTGTGGAATGATAATATTTCAGTGTTGTTTTTTCAGCTTGCTCTGCTGCCTCTGAGTGGTAGAAATCAGCTTATACTGCATAAACATAACTTACAATAGCAGCAAAGCCATATTTTTTCATGTCTTGAGCCTAGAGTAAGACAAACCTTTCACAAAGTTTCATATACAACTTATTGGAGATACTGCTTCACTTAAAAAATAGCCCAACCTGTACGGCTCCCTTTGCCAGCCAGACCCCTGCATAGTCCTCATCCCTTTTAATCCTCACGATGGTGTTTGCTCAGTGGTGAAATGGCCTCAAGGTGCACACATTTCTTTGTCCCCTTTAGAGCTCTATCAAAGTGAATGCAAGTTGCCTTTTATAAAGTGATATTGACTGACCTGCAGAGACTTTCTGTGGTACAAGCCCTTGGAGTCGTGACTCTATTAATTAAAGGCAGACCTCATCTTTGTCTCGTAGCAGGGGGGGTTTTGGCTGGCGGGATGAAATCAAGGTCTTCTCAATGTTCATCCTCACATCCCCGCTGTCTCGCAGAGAGAGTGAATGATCTGCAGCCGCACTTAAAGAACTTGTTACTGAGTCAGCAGAATTTTTAGATGAGTTCTCATAATAAGGCTTGAAGTTGTTGCATAAATGTAAACATATTAAAAGTGAAGTCTGGTCGCCGGTGGCAGAGCTGATGTATTTTGTCGTAAGCTGGTGCTGAATTTCACTGTAGGCATCTGGTGCAGCTGCTGTTATATCAGGGCAGCTTCCACTCTTTCCTTTCAGATGAAGCAATGTCAGTGTGACATGTAACTCGGCTGATAATTTATACTCCTGATGTTCTCGCTCTGCAGGATTTTGCCAGGTTGCTCAACTTTCTTTTTTTTTTGCCTTTTATCACTCTCCTCATAGTATTTCTTTCTTGTGACTTTACTTGACACATATTGGGTGAAAAAGAGGACAAAAAGGTATCACAGGCTGATATCATGGTGGTCTGCACCCTGCAGTGATGTTCCTCAGCTCTGATCCTGACAGGTGGACAACAGGCCAGGAATCCTTTGACTTTGTTGTGATTGAAGGTCCGTCACAGCTCTTTTCATTTTTCTCAGCAGGCAGGTGCTGGACTGCAAGATGAGAATGGGGGCTCAGAGGCCCCGAGCAGCTGAGTGCGATGGCTCGGAGAGGTGTGACCTTCAGACAAATGCAGGCAGTGGTGGGCTTGTGGGATGTGGACGCTTGGAGGTGGGCTGCTTGGCTGGACATCACTTCAATAGACACCTGCAGCTTTCTCCTAATGCTATCACGTTCCCTCTCTTTTGGTTCAGTGGAGAGTGATTGCACAGGATAGAGAGGGAATGGCATGGATGAAGAGATATGGGGAGGAAAATGGGGAAGTAACAAAGTTCAGAGAAACAAAGGATGTAAGAGAGGGACGGACTGAAAAGATGGCAAACTATGATTAGATGGTCAGACAAAGGACTTAGTCATGTCAAGTCAGTTTATTTTAATGGAGCACATTTTAAAAGGATTAGACATCAGCAGCCATGTTAGAGGCTGTGTAGGGTTGTCCCGAGGCACAGCAGGGCTGTGAGTAAAAGCAGTGTTGGCATTTTTAAAACAATAAAAATGTGGTAAACTTAGCAGGTACAATGTTTACCATCTTTGTTTAGTGTGTCAGCTAACATTAGCTTATTAGTGCCAAACATAAGGTGCAGCTGAATGTTATCAGTTTTACAGGTATTTGATTTTTAATCCAAATATTAGATGAACACAAACTTTGACCCTGTGATGGAGCCAGAGAAAAGGTCAGGATTAATGAATTCCACTGGGATATGAACGTCTGCACCAAACCTCACAGAAAACCCTTTCAAAGTTCAGATATATTAAAAATATCTGAACTTAAATTTCAACCTCTTAGTAGCAGGGTTGTCATCAGTGTAGCAATGACTTGGGTCATTGTTTTTTCTAAAATAAAAACTCAGTGGAAGAAAATTCATATAATGCAAATAAAATAGAGCCTAAAGTTGATCCCTGGGGTACACATGACAAGTCACAGAAATTATAAATGATCTAAACTGACTTGTGTTGTAGGTAAGAATTTCCCTCAGGCCTCACTTTGATGCCTGCTTCATATATTAGATGATCAGGAGATAGATGACTGCATCAAATGCAGCAGAGAGATCTAAGAAAATTAAAGACAGTAAGTCATTTGTTTGCCTTCGGAACAGATGACTCAGTACTGTGATGCACCCAAAAACCTGTGCAGAGTTTGCCCAAAATTTGATCGTGATCAATCAAGATTTGAGGAGACAACTTTCTCAAGGACCTCAGAGAGAAAATGACAGTTTTGAAATGGTCTGCAAGCTATTCCACCAGGTTGTTCGCTTGAGTGAAGATGGAGCTCATAGAGAGAATCTGGCCTGGCAAATAAATGAGAAAGTGAAGAGGTTTCTAAAAGGTGAGATGAGAGGAAGGCTGGAGAGTCACCCGGGAGACAGATCAACACCTCGCGTCCATGTGGCCGGTTATGGAGGCCTCGGGGACTGCTGTGTTTGACAGGAAACAGGTGCTTTATTCTCACCTTCAGAGCTCTTATTCATTATGCAACCACTGCGCTGCTTACACAGTGGAGGAAGATGGTTGCATGTGCTTTCCTTTGTCAGAGGAAGCATGAAGTGTAGTTAAGTGTTGCACAATGACTGGATGACTTCGTACGTTTTGTTCGGTCTCATTATGAATCATCACACTTTTTTTTTTCACAATTATTCTTCTGTTTTTTTTTTTTTAACACCTCTGTCTGCAAGTCAACTTTGAAAAAGTGACTTGCTATTAACCCTAACCTCCTGGGAGAAGATGAAAACAAAAATAATTACACATAAAATCCACTAATAACATCATTTAGCACAAATTATGTGTGCACTGGCCTTAACCTTTGAGTTCCACTGCACCATCAGTTCAAACCCTTATGGAAGGAGAGCACTTGGATAATGGCTTTGTAAGCTTTCTGACGTGCTGAGATGTTCTCCAGCACAAACGTAATTACGGCCCGACGGTGGGCGGAGGCCTTCACAAAAGCCTGATGATCAGAGGCTGGTGATCGGGAGCATGCAGCTCATGACCAGGAGAGGCAGCGACGCTGAAAAGTAATTAAAGTCACCCGCGGAGTGGAGCCATGCAAACTGCACTCCCAGCTTGCTGCAACACCCCTTCTTGACTTCTCGCTGTGCTATTATTCTCTCTCTCTCTCCCTCTCCTCCCATCTCTTGTTTCATTTTCTCTCACATCCTGCTGCTGCATTTCTTTCTGCTAGCCACCCCCACCCACCCGCATCCACCCAGACCATCAGCTATCTCGCTCTAAACTCCTGTCCTGCATTTCTCTCCATCTGTCCATCAGTCCTCCGGCCTATGTGTGTGTGTTTTTTTTCCTCTCCATCCATCACCCGTTGACTCATGAACGCAGCAGCTACCTGTGATGTGCAAAAAGCAGTGAAAAACACAGCATTTCTCAACCCTGTGCAAAACACACATACACATCAAAACATACACACACACTAATGCTTGATTTAAAACAGAGTTAAATGAACTTTACCTGAAGCTTTTGCTTTACAGTTCACTCTCTTAAGTCTTAATGCTGCAGGTTTTAAATGCCACAAATGCAGGATAAGGACTTGTGTATTTTATGAGTCTATGGTGTATTCCTGTTTCACTGCAAACACAATGTGTTGACTCTTCTGTATCCTCTCAGATCTCTCAGATGTGACCAACTTCCCTTTTAAGGTGAGTGGTGTCTATCTAACATTACTTGCCGTGCATGCTGCAGAGTGTGAGCTTACCTCCAGCTAAGCCTCTCTGCTATGCAAAGGAGTGAAAGATTACCCTCATTTTCACTGGTCTCCTGTTCAAAAACCCAAGCCTCCCCCATGGGGAGCTCAGAGTGAATTGAGAAAAATGGAGAGGGCCATTGTGCAACTATATGGATTGATGACTTAATCCCCTCTGTAACTTTTTGTGTTTGGCACAGTTTAGGCGCTGTACAGGTGCACTGGGTTGTGTGCTCATACTGTAACTAATGAAGGGATGTTTCATATGCAAATGTTCACAGTTTCTCCCACTTGGGGACAAGCTAACCAGCCAATGAGCAGGTACATAACATGCTGAGTGTCAACAGGATGTCAGGGGGATGTGTGTGTTTAATCCCTCCCCTGAACATCAATGAAGTTCAGTCCAAATAGACACAGCATGCTTAAAGGATTTACATTTGTAATACCACAGAGTACTTTTATTAAAATGTACTTGAAGAATTAATCATTTTGTAGATTGATAAGAGCGAAGAACTAAATTATTTATTTGCATAATTTTGTATTAAATGGTGGATTTGGATCTATCAAAATTTGCTGTGTGTCAAAAAGTTGTAGCTGATTTTTAGAGTCCCCCTCTACTCTAAAATCATTTTTTATGTAAGTACATAACAATGTCAGACCCTGACTTTACAGACCTTTTTCTGTGCAAAGTTAGATTGTGGATTTTTACATTTCTCTGCTAAAGAAGGTCATATCCTTGCACTTCCCTAAAACCATAAAATTCAAATGTAAACTAGACGAGCTACATTAACATACATGAATGTGAAAGTCAAAAAAACCTGAAGCCTCTTTTGCAGAGTGGATGTGTCCATACAGAGTGTAAGTGTGCGTTAGCATTGCTGCTAACACCTTCAGTCATTGACCGTTACAAGCTAACAAACTAACAAACAACAAACATAAATAAAAGATGATAATTACATTTACTATTCTCATTTGTCTGATAGTTGCCAATTTCAGTGCACAATCCATACATGTTTCAGCTTCAGTCTGAGTTTTAAACGTGGAGCTTTTGGCTGAATTTCTCCCATTTCTTCCTCTGGCTGCCCATCTTGATGTGAGAAACTCTCCCACCGGTCAGTCTGGATAGAGTGCCTGTCTGGCAATCACCTTAGCACATTTCTTATAATTCTTCTGTTCAAGAAAAAAAATTGTAAATAGGAAAATAGGTAGAAAAAAAATAGGTTAAAATAGGTAAAAGTCATTGCAAGTCTGGCCTTGTTGAGAGCTGCAACTATACAAAAGCAGAGTTAGTTCTGTAAGAGAGTGTTATCATGAGGTCACCTTTCCTGACCTGCTTTGACCTGTAATATATCCAAAGCATTAAGACATGCATGTGAAGTAAAAGTAGGCCTTCTTTGGCATAATGCCTCCTCAGCTCTTTTCCTCTCAGCCGTGCAGATTTGGACGCCGGCGCACACACAGGACAAGGGTTAATGCTGCTCTGGGTACAACTGATCTGTGTATTTTCTCTGACGTACAATGGGACCTATGTTCTAAGCATCTTATCCACTGGCCTGAAGTGAGCAGCAAGTTGGCTAATGAGCATTTTTAGAGAATAAGAATGATTACAAAGCTCAGTGGCATGAAAGCCCACAAAGGCTGCAGCCATAGCCACTGTATACTCATTTGGGCAACATGGCCCTGTGTGGCAGAGCAAATCCCCTCACACTGTGCTCTTTGTTTAATTTTGAGCTAATCTCTTTGGCCGGTCCACTATTCTCTCTGCCATCAGTTAGGAAAAGTGCTGATTTATCATGGAGCAGGTTTGGAATTAAGCAGCTTATACATGTATATAGTGCTCACACCCACACTTAAAAACACTGCTGTCAGGTCTCCTTAAACTGGTTTAGTATTTAGATAGTTTCATATTTGGTCCTGCTCTCTATGGTATTCATATCTTGAATAATCTTCTTACTTTCCCACCAAAAATAATCAACTCCTGGCTCGGCCAAATTCCAATTCATGCCATGAATGGTGAAAAACACTAAGCCGCCTGATTTCTATTCTCCTCACAGATGTAAGTCTGTTGCAGAGAGACTGGCGGTGATTGTGTTCACGTACTCAGGTCTGTAGGGGGAAACTAAAAAGTCAGGAATTAGGTAGATTGACACTTTGCCTTTTGAACAAGGCAGCACTGACAGCTCAAGCTACCATGTGCCCCTTGAAGCATGAGTGACATGCAGGAGAGGGTATTTGTTTGAGTGAAACCACTCCACAAGACGACAGCAGAGAACTGTTTCATTTCAATATTTCCCAGAAGACAAAATACCAAAAGTACACCAGGAGAGAACTGAACATTTTGTTTTTGCCTTGTTGTGTTTTGGCTTAATTTTAGTCTTTTTAATTAACTAAAATCAATGTGCAATATTGGACATTTTTAAATTAAGGCTGAACATGAGAGAGTTTCTGCTGGAGTTATTTCCTCTTGAAAAATAGCCAAATACAAGGGGCACGGTGTCACAGCTGTGAGCTTCATATCTCCTGTGGGGAATTTGGATATTTTTTTCTTATTTTTGCATCTGGGTTTCTCTCAGTGCCAAAAGATTAAGTCCAATCGGAGAATGTGAGATTGTATATCTGTGTTGGTCTTGTGATGGCTTTGCAGCTTATTTATGCTGCTCTCGCCACACACTGATTGCATGCTGGGATTTGCTTGAACCCCTTGTGGCTTTGACCAGAAATATCCAGAATATGACACTTTAAATGCAGAATATTTGAATTAAAAATCTAACTTACTCAGATCTGTCTGTCTGTCTGTCTGCACAGTCTTATGAATGACACAAAGCTTTGAGACCCCACTCTGATTCACTCCATTGGACCCATTAGCAGCAGCCATGAGTCAGTGATGTCAGCGTTAACACTGCAGGCTGAGTGCATGAAGCCGGAGGTGGAAAAACACATTTCTAGGAAACTACAGCGAAAACACACAGTGGAACTTATGGATGAAATGACATGCAGCCTTTGTCCTGTTCCACTGCAGCTATTAGAGATAAATGGATGTGATGGTAAGCTTATGTGGGCTGTGGAGCACATGCTGTGTGTTTGACACTGTGTTCACTTAACTTGTTTTTGTCTCTGCAGGAGAAACATTTATCTTCATCAAACTAACTCAATAATCAGCTGTTTATACCTGAAATAAAACTGCACAGACAGTTTAACCTTTATAACATCCAAGCTGAGCAGGTATGTGTTGTACTTGATGGAGGAAATGGACTTCTGATGCCAGGAATGACTGATGAAGCGTTTATAATTTAAGAAAAAAGTTTTAATAAAATTCTTATTGAGAATTTTAGAGCCTTATTGTATCCTGATATTCTTCCCTTAAAGACTCTCTTTAATCCTTAATATGATCATACAGACAACTTAAAAAGAGAATCTTAAAAAAAAGATTGAACCCAGATTCAAAACTAATTTCAAACATCAATTCAGCTCATCAGACATTTAAGTGTTTTTTCAAGTAAGTTTAACCCACCATTAAGGTTCTTTGACATGAAATTGTAGACTTAAATAAAATTATACAATTAAATATGTAGAAGTACTTATAATAATCACCACTGACTTAAACTACAGGTTTCTGTGCAGAAGTAGGACATTTTTTGGAACCACTGAGAATAATATGAATGTTTTACATTTCAAGGTCTGAGAGCTAATGGGTGCTTTCACTCTGATTGGCTAATTTGGAAACATCCATAACAGTCTGAGATCTGGCCAGGAAGGGCTGATTGGTTGCACACACAGATGGACGATTTTATGACCAAAAAATCGGAACAATTTTCGTCTGCTGCAGTTTCAGACCTCATAAAACCTGAATCTGAGGTTGTTTAATGAAGTCCAACTCAAACTGAAACAGGACTGGGAAAATCTGAGAGTGAGACTGTCTATTGTTCAGACAACAATGACGGCCAAATGGTGCATTATGATGAAAACATCAGTGATCAGATATGCTTCAGTTATGTAGATGTAATCAGATGCATTGTTCCCATTCAGAAACCACATGCATGTTATTCTACGAAAAAAAAAATATTTTAATCTTTTTAATCCTATTGCTTGTCTTCAGCACTTCCTATTGATCCCATCCAATCTTATACAATGATCAGTAAACTCTGATCCACCTGAAAGAGGATAGTTTAATTACAAAGTGGAAGAATAATCCTGTGGGTGCATGAAAACAGTGCCCTCTCTTGGGCTTTT